>CAJVRN010000011.1:1022500-1097500 GCA_911728415.1 Lagocephalus sceleratus
GCTACACCCAGTCCAGCAGCATGATGGACTACCGCACATGGAGCTCTCTTCCACGCGATGACAGTCTGGAGCCGCTACCCTTTAACTGGGAGATGGCTTATACTGAGACTGGGATGGTCTACTTCATAGAGTAAGTGATGGGCACAACCTGTGGATAACACGGTCATCTGAATAACACAAACCAACCTTTTATATGGTGCAACAACTGAAATTCATTCAGTTTCCCTCAACCAATAAGGGATTTTAATCTATTATCCCAAAAGAGAGTAGGTTTTACTTATTTTTATGAAATTCATTTATAATTTTGCAATTTACTAAAACGTTTACTCCTTTCTTACCATCTTTCCAGTTTTTGTTGAAATGTATGTTGTAATTTTTTTTTGTTTTTTTTTACAAATTTTTGGTAATTAAAACATTGAATGGATTGAAATTTTGAAATTATTTTTCAGTCTGTGTTAATCAAAACATCTCATGTTAGTTTTGCAAAAATTCAGCAAATTAGAGGCATGCCTATATGGGGCACATTAAATGATTATGCATTACAAAGACTTCACATGGCTCCATGGTTATAAAATTAAAATGTTTTAGAAATGAATTCTGGTACAATAAAAAAGATGCATCACAATTTGTGTAGATGCTTTCAGCTGATAATTAGGAGAAGTGATGAGCTGTACGGAAGTAGCTTACAAGATACTTGAGACAGTGTTGCCAGCATTCTTGCTCATAAATAATAAATCACAGATTAATGTTTTTGCCTGGGTCCAATCAGTGGGGTTGGGTTTGATTCTGGGTGCATACATATTTCAAAAACAGTTATTTAAAAGGTCACAAATGGTCATGTGAAAGGGAGTAGATTGAATAAAACACACATATACATGTATAATATTCATAATATGTAATATACATGTATTTACCTGTGATATTGGTCTTAACTGAATATACATGAAAAAAACTCTGAATAAAATGCGCAAGTCCATACTTTTCTTTTGAAGTATGAAATAAACAAGGCCCCCTGAGAGGCCTGTTTTACATGCAGGCAGGCAAGCTTGTGTGCTTTATTCATATTTGGCTGTAACTCCTTTCAGTCTGCAAAAAATCTAACCACTGTGGTATTCTCTGGTATTGCGTCCTCTTGATCATGTCCTCCTTATTAACATATTTGAACATAGATTCATTCATTCACTTTCACATTTAATTCCCCCCCATCTCTTCTCTACAAAGGCAACCGAAATATGAACATGATCAATTGTTTCCCTCATGTAATTTTAGCCCAGGCTTGTTTAATCCATAGCAATATTTTCTAGGCTTTAAGTAACCTAAATGTCTGTAATAAATCAAATATATCTTAACCTCCATTAGGTTGACAAAGGATTAACTTTAACTCTTCACATTTGATGTGGACCTTCTTGGTACTCTTGTTTTTGCTTGTTTTTCTTAAATCATGCACATATTTCTTCCTCATTCTTCTTCCTCTAATATAGGTTTGAAAAGGAATTCACTCTCTGCACCTACCCTGACGTTGCCTTGATGATGCACAACCATTGACATCCACCCACCACTACTTATATCTTAGATTGGTATAGAAGCCAGATCTTCAGTGACCAAAAAACAGGAAGTCAGAATTTCCCCTGCCTGCTTTAAAGTGTAACATAGAACCAAAAAAACAGTCTAGACTTTATTTGGATCTTCCCCAGAAACTCCCTTCTGCCTCAAACACTCCTCTGTCATCCCAGTCCCTAACCCAGGATCACAGGGGTGAATGACCACAGACCCATCCCTGGTTGAGGAGACTGGTACTGGTCCACCTGAATATTACATCTGCTCACCAGAGGCAATTACACAGTACACTGACAGCCCAAGGACATATAATAGGATTCTGTTTGTAGGCTTTAGCTTGGCCTTCAACACAATCAATCAGGATCTCCTGCTGCCCAAACTCACCCAGCTATCTGAGTCAACATCCTCCTCTCAGTGGGGGTGGATCACAAACTGACTGACAGGCAGGAGGCGGGGCAACTTCCCATCCAGCATCATCATGATCAGCAGCAGTATCCCCAGGGATGTGTTCTCCCCCCCACTATTCTTCTCCCTATTCACAAATGGCTGCAACCCTTTAAACCCCTCTCTGCAGCTCCTAAGATTTGCAGATGACACCACAGTTGTTGGACAGACGAGTCTGCATCCAGACAGGAGGTAGAGCATCCGGCTGTGTGGTGCCACACAGGATTATTGGTGCCTCCTACCCTCCCTGTACTCCACCAGGATAAGGAAAAGGGCAGGAAAAATCCTGTTATATCCTACCCCCCAGTAGACCAGCTCTCCTAGCCAGCACTTTAGACCCCTTAGTGACAGAACAGTTCCTATGGTGCACTCCAAATCTGTGCAATGCAACAATTTCAACTGCAATATTGTATATCTAATATAATATCACACACTTTACACCATTATTCTGACCATCTCTTTCTTTTCATATTCATACATTTGTAAATATGTGGACTTTGGCTTATTTATATATTCACATTTACATTTTTCTGTGTCCATTGTACTAAATACCACTACTTCTATTACTATTGCGTAATCTAATGCGACACTGGATGCTCTTTGTGTTCTGCAGTCACAACACAAAGACGACCACGTGGTTGGACCCTCGCTTGGCAAAGAAGGCAAAGCCCCCTGAAAAGTGTGAGGATGGAGGTATGTGGACTGTGTGTGTGTCTTCGTGTATATTTTGAAATATATACACTACCAGTAAAAAGTTTGGACACACCTTACACACCTCAATGTTTTCATTTTCTTTTTTTTTTTTTTTGCTACATTCTACATTGTAGATACATATTGTATAACTAAGTACAACTATAAAGCAAGATGAAGATAATTATGTAACAAGCAAAAAATTTGGAATGCACCAAAACTTTTGCCACCAAAATCTTTTTCGAATTGGCCGAAAAGCACATTTTTAGTTTTCACTCGAAAGATTTTGTCAACTAAACAACATGGCTAAAAGACTTTTATCACCTAAACACAGCCTAAACAGGATGTTGTGATGACGTGAGAGCAAATCGCGGCCAGGACTTTTCTGGGACACACGGAAAGGAGCGAGAAGCAGGGCCCGCTTGCTTTCTGCACCGATGTTGACAGATTATCGATCACATCAGAGTGCGGTTATTTTACACTGTGGAGATGTCATTATTAAAAAAAATATTTTCAGGATTTTGCAGTTGATTTGTTAGAAGGATGAAGATTAATTTATGCAATTGCAATTGAGTGAGGTTAGAACACAGTCTTAGCTTTAAATACAATGGTAGTATTAATTCTTATAATTTCTTGTTGTGTTTCACTTTTCAGCCACAGGTTCCTCATTTTTGGTTTAACACAAACCTAAATCTGTTTTGCATTTTAAATTCTTCAATGAAGCCACCCCAAAAGTCCTTTGCTTTGATTGCTTTGATGACAGCTTTGCAAACACTTGGCATTCTCTCTATAAGCTTCATGATTTTACCTTTTTCCACTTCTCTGGTGAGCCTTTTCAAGGTTTGTTTGTGAAATTTCTTGCCTTCTAAGTGGGGCTGGGACCATCAACCAGGTTGGTACACAGTTGACACCACTATTTGACAACTGTTGGAATCCATATTACAGTCAGAACTGGTTAAGGTATGGTCAGCTGGGTAATGAAAGACAACAGTCCATCATTTGGACCAGTCCGGAAAGTTGTAAAAACTTTGAATGTATCCTCAAGTGCTAAATTTTGGTTCCACCCATGTGTCTGTGCAATGCAAAAAAAGTGAATAGATGGTCTCGACTTGTATAGTTCCCCCCATAAAGCACAGGGGAGGAGGTGTAAATGGTTTGTGGGTGCTTTGCTGGTTTATTGAAGGCCAGCATGGTGACAACAACAGTGTGCAACAACATGCCATCCCATCATGGCATCCCATTTGTGTTTAGTTGGACTTTTATTTATTTTTCAACAGATCCCAAAAACACCTCAGCCTTTACACCGGCTGTGTAAGGGCTATTTGACCAAGAAGGAGAGTGATGCAGTGCTGTGCCTCCACTGTCACCTAAACTTAACCCAGCTGAGATGGTTTGGGATGAGGTGGACCATACAGTAAACGCAAAAGGGACCGCAAGTTGTCAATATGTCTGGGAACTATTGGAAACCATTTCAAATGACTACTTCATGAAGCTCATAGAGAGAAGGCAAACTGTGTGTATGGCAGTAATCTATGCAAAGGGAGGCTATTTTCTAAAATGGAAACCATTTTTGAGTGATTTCACATGTTTGTGTTTACTATTTAAAAGGCCAATGCACTATTTTTTTCGACCTCCTGAGAGGGCTGCTGAGCACAGCAAGTATCCGAAACAGAGAGGTGTTGGAGCACCAGGCGCTCGCGATCCGCTTATTTCCATCACTCCACCCCTCCATTGAGCCTTCAGCCTTCAGCGCAACATTTAGTTCCACTTGCTGCCATCTCTTTTGAAAGCAGGGTGGTTACTTCTCTCTATTTATGGGGCAGGTGTTCCCGTGGGTGCGGAGGAGGGCATAGCTTCACATGCCTAGTGTCGATCTTGGTAAACAGAGGATAAAAACTGCGCGATATCAAGACACAGCGATGGCATGTCACATCACGCTCTATCCCAGAGGAAGTAACACCACCAGAGCATCAGATTTCAATTTTCGATTACCATATATATGAAAATGGAGGAAATCGTGTATTGCTCCTTTAATTCCACATGTGTTCATGTGAAAATCTATAATATGAATCGTTGTGAAAATAAAGAAAATGTATTAAATGAGAAGGTGTGTCAACATTTTTGATTGATAGTTTATATATAAACATCAGTGTTAGTCATGTTTTCTTCTGACCTAAAACATAAAAGCATATAATTTGTCTCTTTGCAGAGTTACCTTATGGCTGGGAGGAAATTGATGACCCACAGTATGGCACATATTACGTCGAGTAAGTTGAATTTCTTCACTGATATATGCAGATTTCAGCACTCGAGCTGTGTGCAACAGCGCAACTTGTTGTTTTACTCTTGTGCCTCCCAGATGCACAGAACACATTTAACCGGAAGGATCAGAGCACAAGTTTATCTTACGCTGCCTCGTGTACGACAGCAGCGAGGCAGCATAAATCAATGCTGTCTAAAAATACACAAAGGGATGTAGTGCATAGCTGATCATCATTATTATGGGTGAGAAGAATAGCTGACTCTGATCGTGGTTGTGTTTATTAGTGGGTGAAGGACTGCCCTGACCAGAATGTGAGGAGTGCTCTGATGATTTTTCTGAGTGATAATAAGTATGCTTACAGACTGTTGTTTGCATTCCAGTCCTGTATAATTGTCCACATGTCATGGAAAGCAATGAAACCCACCCGTTCTTACAGCTGTGAAACAAAATGGAGATATTTTGACTACAGTGCATTAGAGGGAGGAGAACGCAGTCAGACAAAGCAGAAGCAATTTGGTGGGATAGAAATTACCTTTTCCCGAATTACTAGCTGTGGTTTTTTTATGCCAGCAAATCAGGCTGTTTATGTTGTTGTGTAGAGGATGCAGTCATATATACTCATATCCTTTTTAAAATGCTAAAAGGCATCCCTGTTTCCTAAGATGATTATAAAGCAAACAGCCTCTACTGTATGCCATACATATGAATGCATTTATAATGGTGGCCCTTTTTAAATCCCACTATTAGGAAATAATGGCTCTATTTTAGTAAAGGTGCATCTATAATTAATTGAAGAAAATATCCAGGCTGCTCACTAAGTCAGACTTGTGTATGTACTGTGTTCTGTATGTTGCAGCCACATCAACCAGAAAACCCAGTTTGAGAATCCAGTCCTGCAGGCAAAGAAGAAGCTGAGCCAGGAGACTGCTGCAGCTACAACATCCAAAGGTAACACAAAAACCCCAGATAATGCTTTCAATGTCCAGCAGCAGACGAGTGACGACACATTCTGTAACAAAATGGCTTCCGTTATTATACAATTTTGTCCGCTTAAAATATGGGAATTATATCAAATGATGTGAGATATATCAGAAAAAGTCAACCTCTGTTTCACTGCACGTACTGTAGGCTCATATTCTGACCAGGCAGGCTGTTCCCTCATCTTTTTATCTCTCTTTAATAAAGGTCACTTATTAAAGTGTGACCTAGCTGTAAGTGATTCAATGGTTATTTGGTGGTGCAAGTGTAACAAATATGTCTCACAAGCATATTAGATGCATGTTATTTTAATTCCCTCTGCATCTCCTCATCTCAAAAAGGAGATGATGATGATGATACTGGGTTTCTATATCGATAGCTAACTAATGTAAATAAATAAATAAATAAATAAATAAAGTTGAGGGCAAATAATATATAACAGTTTGGATCTTTTAACTGTCAAGATTCCTTATTGGAAAGCTTGCAAAACTCCAGATGATAAATTATAAAAACTATAGTCAGTTAATTATTGACCACATTACTTTAGAGATTGTGAGAATGTTCTTCAGCTATGATACTCTTTATAATTGTCTAATTCTTATTTTTATAATTTATACTTTTATACAAGCAGCAATACCAAACCTGCCTCAGACAGTCAGACAGTATTGATTCCACATGTGTCTGTCAGTATTAAAATGGTCCGTTGTGTCAGCTTTTCATCACGCTGAAATAGATGGTAGATGGTAAAAATGGACCCGCACCTGTGCCAAAGACGCAATAGCATGTGTTGCAGCATGCAGACTAGTACTCAGAGGAGGCCGAGCATGTCTGTACTTTGGGTACAGCAGAGTTTAAGTTTTTTCAGTCAGAGTTTTACAGATCACCGCTAATGTGTTCTCTTAATGGGACTGTGCATCCCCAAAACCCTCTGTGTAATATCCTCTTTACAGTTTTGTAATAGTTTTGTTCTGTCTGCGATTCAGATATTAAAGGATAACCTATCAATCAAGACACAACTGGACAGGGTCGCGGGAAGTCATTCAGGGGTTGGATGAGAGACGTTTCGGTCATATTGCAAAACAGCATTAAAAAATGGCGAACATTTATGTGATGGTCAATTTACATTTTGCAACACTGAGAATGCCAGTGCACTTGACAAAACAAAAGCTTCTATTTTAGGTTTATCTGATAAATGCAGAACAGGCAGTCCTCCAAATACATAAACGGGCACACACAATACAATGTTTGGCCTACGATATAATTAGTGCTATGTTTTAAATTATGTTTTGTTTTATTTTGTTTTGCAAAACCACATTCATATCCTATATCCATCTTTATCTACTAACAAACTACATTGTAGTAAATTGACTGAGCAATTTGCCGAATTAAAACATCGACAGTACCTTAGACGGAACACCCACAAGTCCTTGGGCTTGGACGCAACGACTTGTGGGTGTTCCGTTGATGGTTCATGACTGTATTTCTGTAAAATTGTTTCAATGGTGTCTTAATTAATTTCTTTTATTCTGCGGTTAAATTGTGTTGTGCTTTACAAAGATGGCAAAAATATTGGCCCAGTAGTGAAAGGGTGGGTGCCAGGAGAGCCTTTCGCTCTGTTCAGGTAGATTGTAAAGTAAATTAACCCATTTTTACAGACGCGTGCTCATGAGTATTCCTGACTCGGTTGTGATTAGCTGTAATAGTCTTCTGTCTATTAAACACTCGTACTTCTGCTTACAGAACCATTTACAACCCAAATTGATGTAAATATATATGATTACCTAAGAGTTGTTATGGCAGGGTTGGGGTTGAAATGTTACTGTGAACAAATTAAAACTGAGGGGGCATTAATAATTATTTTTCACTATATTGCCAACAGGGGGTGGTGCAGCCTGCAACTGGATAAAATTTCCCCAGACCTTTGTTGTCTTTCTAATGACTTCTTTGAGACAACAACATGATTTGGGCTGGGTATTGTCAGGAATCTCACAATTTGATTCAATATTGATTTAAATGCTTCGATTCAGTTCAGTAGCAAGTTGAAATACGCAATTCTACTGTACAATGTGAATCACAAAGTTGTTTTTCTCAGCACCTCCCACTGACGAGGAGCTTGAAATTAATTCAGCAATGAATTGCTGAATCAATACTGAATTGAAGAAAAATAATTGCAATGCATTGATGAATCGATATTTTCACCCACCCCTACTCCTACATATCTCAGCTACAGTATGGTGAATGTTATCTTCGCCGATTTATATTCAGTCAAACCCACTAAATTCTGATGGTGGCTCGGATGATTTAGTATGTCAGTCTTTAAAATTCAGCTTCTACACATTGGCACAAAGACAATCTACACATTTACACATTAATTTCATCCCTCCCTCACTGCCCTCTCTGACTTCACACGCAAACATATACAAAAATATTTATTTCAGCTCTCAGCCAGGGTAGGATGGGGAAATATTGAGTGTTTGTATTTATCAACCAATTTGTATGTGATTATGCAAATGAACTTTGCTTGATCCATGCACCAATGTGGACATCTTCAGTCCTTATGAACTGTGATAAATGAGTCTCCATCTCACCAGTTCATGCCTGCAGTGGATGTTTTTTGACATGAGCACTGTGACAGACTAAGTAGACCTGCCTCTGAGCTCTTTTGAAGACAGTTAAAGGGAATAATATCTGTATGCATGTGAGCTATTGTAACCAAATGCATTTGCTCATTTACTTGCTAGTTTGCATGTTTAATGTTATATACTTCAAGACATGTATTCAAATACCATTAGTGCGAATGACCTTCAGTTTACCAATAAAATAACATTACACATATAGTCACAATGATCCAGATGCTATTTTAGCACTTAAAGGGGAAAACATTGTTAAAGACTTGTTAAAGGGGAAAAATTGACACTTTAAAGATGCGTCACAGCTGATTTTAGTCATAACGAAGTGAATATGTTCATTCAAAACCACTGTGGTATACGCATGCATTTCAGTGCTGGTGTGCACTGGTGAACACGCTACCCTGTTTGCTTTGGCTACTGGATGTGTACATCCTCAAATGAATTCTGCACAAATGAAGCTCCCAGTTTATTCATAACAGAACTGCTCTAGAGTGAAGCACGCTGTTAAACATAGCCATTGCTGCTGTGTTGTTTCTCTCAGTGATCACATTATATTTCCTCAACTACTGTAAATGATTTACAGTCGTATTGCACACTGTGGTTTTGCACAACAGGAGAGATTACTGAAATAGAAGTTGTTTGAATTGTTTTTCCTTTGTGTAATCTAAGTTATGCATATTTGTTGTTAACATTATGCAAACTGCAGAAGCAATAAAAAAGGGGAACAAATGGAATGTTAATACAAACAAAAGGAGGACATCCAGAATACCTGCCTGTAAAGTTTTACCAAAACATATTATATTCACATTCACCGTCTTTTTCCCCTAGAGGGGCTTAGGCCATCGGCAAGGTTTCTCCAGGCATCCCAGTCCTGAGCTAGCTTCTCCAACTGCCCCCACGTGAAGCCCATAAAACATATTATTTGTATAAATTAGATTACATATTAACAATTGTACTGTGCTTTTAACTCTATTTCCATATTATATTTGCCAGACATGGTTTCTTTAGTGACTTGAGAAACTTCCTGTTAAACTTAACTTCTTACCATGAGGCCACTTACTGCTCCCCACTTCTCATCTCCATTCAACTCCATGTAGAAACAGGCCCATTTCAGTCCCTGTCCCTGATTCAGATGTTTGCCTGTCAATTTCTGGATTTTTGTCTGCCGGTGCAGGCTTTTTGCAACGCTATCAACATACTGCTGAGACGAAGGTTCTCAGAACCTTGGTCTTTGCTGCTGGTATGCCATACTGTGATGCAATACACCTGTACACTCTCATATCATATTCAGTTCAAAAAGTAAGAATCTAATTGGAGTGTGATATCAACTAGGAATCAAATGGTCTAAAATTTCATGTTAATATTGTACACAAAACGTGTATAAATCACATTTAGTTTAAACATGGTTATTTTGCATTCTTACATGAGGGAGATGAATTTAATAGTATTTACTAGAGCCTATTCATGGAAAATTATGGAATGGTAATGCACCGCTATTGTTATTTCTTTTATAGGTATAATATAGCAGCTATATTATAGCTATAAAAAAATATGCACTATATTATAGCTATATTATAGCTGATAAACAAAAAACAAAGCTCAATCATATCTTGAGCTTCTCATTTGCACGAGCTCATTTTAAAGTTTATTAACTTTTGAAATGTTACCCTCTCATGTCTGACCTACCATTATTTATATCTAAGACTGATTGGGATTGACTCATAAATTTAAATGAAATTAACAAATATTGAAATAGTATAATTCAACCTCCCATGAAGTTATTCAGCTTTTAGCCAAAGATCAAAGGCCCTTGATTCTGATCTTTGGATGAAATATCAAACATCAGTCCCTCCGGAATCTGGAAACATCACCAAAATGTAATGATTTGTTCTGTGAAAATTTTCATTATCCGTTCATAAATTTTGGCATTATTTTGCCAACAGATGGCCAAACAGACACCGGCTGTCACATAACCTCCCTTGGCAGAAGGAAATAGACTTTTTTGTCAATTTAAGATGAATATTCTCAGTTTGGGATATATTGAATGTTAGCTAGAAAAGACCATAAAGTGATTAATTTAAGGAATTTTTGAACATGGTTAAATGTGTATGTCTCAAAGGTCATGTCCACATGTATTATATACAGGTAAAGGAAGCACATCTGGCTTCACTTCAGACCCAACACAGCTCGAGGGAGAGTTGTACCACACATCACTGAAAAAGAGCCCGCAGGGCTTCGGATTCACCATCATTGGAGGCGACCGCACTGATGAGTTCCTGCAGGTGAAAAACGTGCTCAGTGATGGCCCTGCTGCCCATGACAACAAGATGGCTTCTGGTGAGCAAAATGTCTTCATGGACTCTTACACAATCAGGGCTAAATCATACAATATAATGATTCCCACAAATTGCTAATTATTAGATTAAATTAGACATAAATATTAAAAATGGCTTTAGTTCTTCTTGAAAATAGATAACTACATCAATTCATCCATCAGCTACTGCTTTATCCCTAGAGGGTCAAACTGAACAAACAACCATTAAATCCATTTATACTAATACATGCAGACACATTTGACTCTAGTTAAATGAAAATAACACTATATAAAAGTAACTGCTTTTGAAACCTGGGAATGAAACATACTTCCCAAACTAACACTGAAATATTTTTTATCAGAATCAAAATTTCAGAATTTCAGGGTACATTTATAAAATGTGAGAGAAAAGTCACTGTACTTTTGTCTTTCACCTAATGGGCTTCAACAACCATCTGAAGTTGGTGTTTTTCTTGTGAACTGTTCACTTGCACTGCCCCTGGAGATTAACAGGCCTTTAAAAGCAGCTTGAGCTCTCTTATTCTTTGCTAGCTATTACTTCATGGCAAGTATGGAGATATTTCCTGTCTTGTTGTTATTCAAATACCCCCCCGTGTTTTAGAGTACCATGGGACACAAATGTTGGGGCACTAGTCTGTTTAGTGGTGTAGATATAAATGAACATAAAACCAGAAAATATCAGAACAGTGAAGAGGAAAATCTTATTTAGAGAAAAGATCCATGAAGCAATCCATTTTGATTGCTTTGAATATGAATATCTTTTGTGCAAAATATCTACTTTTACTTTCTAAAGTTCTACTTTGCACTGTCTTTATTTAATAACATTTATGTTAATTTGTTCACATTTTCTATCTAGTTTTGTGAAAGTAATTTTCACTAACAGGCCTGATTGGCACATAATTTAAGTATGGATCATAAATAAGAAAGAAGAAATAAATGCTTCTACTTGTATTTTTGCAAGTAAATATATATGTTCAAGAAGGAGTAGGAAGAAGTAAATACTTTTATGAGCCTACTGCCTTGCTGATTAACTTATTTCAATAATGACATAACTTGTACAGATGTGACTCCCTCTGTCCTTAGATCCCCAGACATGCAATACATATAAAGAGATTGTCAACATTTGTAATAATCTTATTGATCGTAAAGGTGACAATGGTGATGATTAGACACATGATATCTACAAAATCAATAGAAACAACTCTTTATATTTGAGCTTGAAGTGATTCATGCATGGATTTTGTTTAAGCTCTGTATTCAGACTATTCCAGAGTTTTACTCCAGTGACTACAATAGAGAACTGTTTCTTAGATGTGCAGATTTTTTTGTGTTTTAAAGTTTGATTTTCCTCTTTTTCCTGAAACATGTTCTGTTTGGTAATGGGTTGTTTCTTGCTTTGTACATAAATGTTGCTGTTTGAAGTTGCACAATATCATGAAGCTTCAGTTGTTTAGATTTTACAAATAATGAATTGTTATGTTCTCAAAAGGCAGTGTTGTGAATTGTTCTTAATGGCTCTTTTCTGTCGAATGAACCCCAAACCTCTGTGCAATAGATTAAACATGGTAATATTAGTGAACAGTATAGAATGTGGATAGAATGTAGAATATGGATCTGTTCTATGTTAATGTCCTCGATATGCATCCAAGCTTAATTCTTAAGTCTATTCTTAAGTGTGCTGAGAATTTTCAGCAGGTTTTGGACAAAATCACATCAGTGATCATCCCAGGATATCTCCATCACCAGCAAAAATATGACTTTTTAATAGTTGTGATATCTTATCTTGAGATGAACGCTCTCATCTTATATCATGGTAATATAAGATGAATAGTTTTGGACCAAGCATTGACCCTTAAGGGACACCACAGACAATGTCCAGACAAGATGACAGATGATTCTCCAGTCATCTTTACAAAGCGGTTTCTGTGTTTTTAAATAACTTCTGACCCACCCTTATTTTATCTGGTCATGATTTGTCTTTGTCATTATTTCCTCTATAAGTTCTAAGGATGAGCTTATGGTAGTTTTTACAAAATCATTTGAAAAGCATTTTTAAAAATAATCTCCACTTCTGTTTTAGGTGATGTCATTGTTGAGATTAACAGGATGTGTGTGCTGGGTAAAACACATCCAGAGGTGGTACAGATGTTCCAGTCCATTCCCATCAACCAGTATGTGGATATGGTTCTTTGCCGTGGCTATCCCCTTCCGCCAGATGTGGATCTCGACAGTGATGACCCGCTCCCACCTCCTCCTCCGCCCCCAGCCTCCCAACCACAGCCGGCCTTGCACGGCGGGGAGGTGGTAACAGCTGTGCCCCTCATTAATGGGCAACCGTTGCTTGTGAAAGGTGACGTCCTGCACGGCTCCTCTCAGGACCTCCACTACGTCACGGTGGATGCCAGTGGGAGGCCTGTGGTGGCGGCTATCCCCAATGGAAGGCAGGGCGAGCGGGCTGAGGCGGCCACCTCCATGCTGCAGCCCGAGCTGGTGAGCGTGCCTCTCGTGAAGGGGCCTGGAGGCTTCGGATTCGCCATCGCCGACTGCCCGCTTGGCCAGAAAGTGAAGATGATCCTTGACGCCCAGTGGTGCCGTGGCCTGCAGAAAGGAGATGTCATCAAGGAGATCAACAGGCAAAATGTTCAAACACTGACTCATGCTCAAGTGGTGGACATTCTGAAAGACCTACCAGTAGGAAGTGAGGTCAACGTCATCGTGCTGCGAGGGGGTGAGAATCTCTCTTTCTTCGGTCTTTCTAAACGCTGTGTTTTTGTAGTCGGAAAAGCCGCATGTCAACATTTTTCGCTCAGCATTTATTCCAGCAAGTGAATATACCTAAATATAGCCACATGTTTACAAAAAGAGAAGAGACATTTTTTTTTCTGTTTTTTGCTTCTCTAAGTTCTCATGCATTGATGCCTTTTATGTGTGCTGTTACCGTCAATACAATTTCAACAGTGAGAGCCCTGGGAGGTGATGTCAGCGTGTTGATACTGACAGGAGGTGAGGTGCAGATGTGATGAAGCATGCACACTGTTTGGTAGAAGGCTGCGTACAGCCGCTGTAACCAGTCACTCCTGCAGCCAGATTAGTGGATCCACCTTCACTTCTGTCTGAGCAGACAAAATGGCACACCTGATTCTAGATAAACCGAAGGTTTCAACACCTCTCCTCTGAAATTCCTTTCTAAGCAGCATTTCAAAGAGAAATGCCAAACCCAATGTACGTCTAATAAAAAGAATAGTTTGCCCCCGAAACATTTTTCCTCATTACCGTGTCAAGAGCCTCTCAAGCTGAAAAAGGGTTTTGTATTTGCAGAGGTAAACATAGTTGCAGCCAATTCAATCCATTCATCTGTCTTATACCTCTTTTGACATGAGGTGGGAGGGGCTTATTCCATCTGCCTTTGGGCAGTGTATACCAGCTCCACTCAGGGCCAACACACAGGTTGAACAACCGTTCGCCCTCACATTTACAACTAAGGACATTTACGGAGTAGTCAGTTCACCCCTCGAGGAGATCTGAACCTAGACCCTTCTTGCTGTGAGATGACAGCACTAACCACTGTACCAACATGCTGCCCTGCAGCCAAATCCAATACAGTTCAAATATTATTTCAAAATAAGCAATTACGAAAGAAACAAAACAACATTGGATCCATGCTACTCTACTGTTTTCAGTGTCTTTTCCTAATATCAGCAGAGAATCTTGATTGATCCTCACAACTGGAAAGAGAAGCTTACGTGACATGGGGTCTTTGAAGATGTTCTGAAAAGTTCTTTGCAGGATTTTGGTAGAGGAGGAAGTGAATAACAAGTGGGATTTTTAAAAGTTCAAACAGCTTTCTTTTGAAGTTTCATCTGCAGCCCATGTACTGTAGTTGTACGACCACTTGAGCTGTTTTGTCTCGGTAACAACACAAACTATGTATCTCACACTCCTCTCGCATGTTCCCACTTTAAATATTGTAAATCTCATTGAGGCCTAATGCAGTCGGTTACAAGTCGGAGAGCAAGAATTACATAAGTGTGGGATGCACTTGATTTCAAAGAAGGGGAGGGGGAGGGGAGGGAGGGGTGTGAACCCTTCAGATGTCTCTTCCATCTCCCGCTCTGCCCCTAGGGATGTACTGCGTGAACCCCTGGATTGGCTTTGATCATCAACAGTGAGCAGGCGATTCCTGCATGTTTCTACAACCATGGCAACCTAAAGAACCATGGCTAAATGTCTATAAAGAGAACGTCCCTGGGGTCCTCCACCTCACAATTACACCCCACCCTTCTTCGTAAATCTCCAGAACATCCGGCGAAGCTCACCCTCACTGCTGCCACACCACGTCCGACAATGTGCTACTGCATGATCTTGTCTGTCCAATCAACATGAAATCGCCTATAGAGAATGGTTTGCGATGATCAATGTCTTTCTTTCTCTTTGTATGTGTGTGTGTGTGTGTGTGGTGGGATATAGTGGGGGGACAGTGTTGTTCAGGTGTGCCTGCAGCACATGTTTTAATGCCTTGGACGATTGTTGGATTGGCAATTCAGCAGTGAAGCATGAACACACTGCTGTGTCTCCCCTTTTTACATCAGGCTCCATTAACCCTTCATCAGACATGTTTGGCCCAACCCCACAGGCCTGTGGGCTCCAGAGTAGTGTTTGCTAATCAATTTTCTGTGTGGAAGGGGTGGCGTGGGGGGGGGGTGGCTTGTGGGGAAGAGATGATCTGTAGGGAACAGCGCAAGTGCTTTGAGATGAAAAGTGTGGGTGTAGTGTGCAGGAAATTATATGCATGAATTTCAAATACCCTCAGCCGTTGCTTTAGCCCAGCCCTAGGCTCCCATGTATTCTGCACATGTACAGCCATTATATTCCCTATTTATCTTTAATCAGACATGGGTGTACCGTATATTCCGTAATGGAGCATCCTTGAGCGAGCACACCTCTCGGCTTTAGCTCGCTTGTATGTTGCCTTGACCAGTCCTGTGGTTTCTCAGTCAGAGAGGCACTGCCATCTGCTGGACTTTGTTTCAGATGCCGCTTTGTTTCACGGGTCACGCGTGTGTAAAATGTACTGACATTTTCCTCCTGTCTGTTTCTGTCCATAGGTCAAACATCCCCTGTGAAAAGTCTAAAGCCTGTGAGTACAACCATATCTCTCCCATTTCTTTATTATTCCCCAAAGGGATTTATGCTGTTAATTTTCAAAGCATTTTGACCTTCAGCTTATTTGGTAAGTCTCTAAATGGTGGTAATAAATTTGAATATAGATTGTGTTTGTCTGAGCCTCCTTTTAGTATTAATTGCTTCCTTTCATTATCAGCATTCTTAGGGCTATTGTCTTGGGACTGTTGTGCTAATAAAGCTTGGATGAGCCTATTTAGATACAGTGGTGTTATTAATACAGCCGTTTTAGATAAAGAAAGTTACCCTTTCTACCAGAATGCACCTGTCACAGCTAAAAAGTCTTTTGTCTGTCTTGCTCTATATCATATTCAAAGCCAGACGCATAACTTTGAAAACATTTTGAGGAATGCAAAGAGACATTAGCTTTTCTGAGAGCTGCAGTAGTGATGTAGTGTGTATATATATATATATATATATATATATATATATATATATATATATATATATATATATATATATATATATATATGTACATATGTGTGTGTGTCCGTGTGCATCTGTGTGTATATATACACACACGTATATATACACATATATGTGTACAGGTATATTTGTATTTGTGCATCTTTGTGTATTGTTTGAGCATTAGTAGTTGTTTTACAGAGAGATTTGCATAGAGAAATAAACACCCCAAAAATTACTTGTGTTTTGCAAACTGAGTGGAACCAGTACTGCTGGAGCCTGATGATCCAAATGTTTATGTAAATGTGCAATTATGGCTGTTAAAATAAACCATTTATTCCACAATATGAGCTAAGTTAATGTAGTAAATAAAGACAATTTAAAACTACACGTTGAGTGTGATTGTTCTGGATATGTGTTTCGATTTAGAAACAGGAAATGACAGCCAGCACAGAGACTTTGGACATTAGCACAGACCTGGCCCCCCAGGTGCTGCCTTACCACGCCAACACAAGTACCCAGCTCGGTTCTGACTCCCCCAAACGAGAGGCCCAGGAAATGTACCTGAAGTCCAAAGCTCTTCTGGATAGCAGACGTAAGTGGAGATATGGGGGATTCCATCATCAACAGCCTATTTTTTTTAATCTGTTGTATGCCATCCTGCTTTGCCCCTTCCTCAATGCGTGATGGATTGTTCCACAGAGCCTCACACCAAAGACATTGATGTATTCCTAAAGCGAGACATTGAAACCGGCTTTGGCTTCCGCGTTCTGGGAGGCGAAGGACCACAGCAGCCAGTAAGTCTCCAACACTCTTGAATGTGAACGTTGTTGAAATGCAATACTGTTGTTCTAACCCTCTATCAGAACGTATTCCCCCAGGTCTACATCGGGGCCATTGTGCCCAACGGAGCTGCGGAGAAGGATGGTCGTCTGAGGGCCGGAGATGAGCTCATTGGCATTGATGGAGTGATGGTGAAAGGTCGGTCACACAAGCAGGTGCTGGACCTGATGACCAACGCTGCCAGGAATGGTCAAGTCATGTTGACTGTACGCAGGAAAGTTATCTACCGAGGTGAGAACTGATGACACCGGCTGGCATCGAAATAAAATCTGTTAAATGCTTTTTCGTTTGGTATCAATCTAGATTACAAAACTGCATTGTTGCCTTGTCGTGTATATTTGCTGTAAATGACGCGGACCCCACCCAACCCCTTTCAGAAGCAACAGAGGACGAAGCTCAGGAAATGACCCCAGTGCTGCTGAACGGTTCTCCCAAGCTACCTCGGCTCCCGATGCCCAGCGCTCTTGACCACGAGTCTTTTGACATCACGCTGCACCGCCGAGACAACGAAGGTTTCGGCTTCGTCATCCTCACCTCCAAAAGCAAACCACCCTACGGCGGTGAGTCCCCCGGATCCTGCCTCAGTTGTCGCGCGCATAAATTCACTGTAATGCGTACCAAATAGCCCTCTCGGAAATGCTGAGTTGTAAAAAAATAAACAAATAAATAATGGTAGTTAAAGGTAAAGGAGTTTTGATTTACAGGCAGTAATCCCTGAATGGATCCCTGAAAATCGCTTTTATTGCCAGCAGAAGATGAGGACAATAAAAGATAGTAAAGTTTATGATGTTGTGGAATTTCAAAGACCGAGCAGTGACTGCATTGTTTATTTATTTCCATCGATCAGGTCTCAAATTTAAATGCGAAACTGCGTGCCTTTTAAGATGTTGACGAATTTTAGAAGTCCTGTCGTTGAATGTCTTATTTAAGTTATTTCTAATTTATGCGCCATCCCCATCTGTAAATAATAACTTCACATTTAAGAAAATTTAACTTCACAATCAGAACAATCCCATGGGTTAATGGGAGGGAACCAGGTCATGGAATATTGAAACTAGGAGGATTAGTTCTCTGTCTGCTGTGAAATCAAAAATAACCTTTTGATTAAAACCTACTTTTTGATCATATCAACAGTTGTCGGGGATGACAACATCCCCTAAAAGTCCATGTCTTCTCAATGTTTTCAGTGATTCCGCACAAAATCGGCCGCATCATCGAGGGCAGTCCCACCGACCGCTGCGGCTTGCTGCATGTCGGAGATCGCATCTCGGCCGTGAACGGGCGCTCCATCATCGAGCTCTCTCACAACGACATCGTCCAGCTTATCAAGGACGCCGGCACCGTCGTCACCCTCACTGTGGTTCCTGAGGACGGTACGTGCCCACCCCGTCCTTCATTACAGCGCTGGTTTTATGTGAATACTGCACAAAAGCTCTATTATATGATCAAAACTTGACTTTTTTTTTAATGCACGGCGCCAGTGCCGTATCTAGCATTGTCTTTCAAAGAATTTCACTAATCTCTGCCGGGGCTCAGAAGTTACTCAGAAGTCTTTAATCCATGTGACCTCCCCATATATGTCTCGCCAAATTTCAGAAAATCTTTCAGGCTTTTAAGAGTGCTCTAGAACAAGGATGTATGACACATGCAGGCGCTGCTATCTTACAAAGGGGAACTTTTTTTCCACCTTCTAAGATAGAAAATCCACCTATACTGTGTCTGTGTAAGTGGGCTGGAAGTGATGCAGTAAAACTCCCGCATATTCTTTTGCACCCTCGTTCTTTTTTCCGCTCTCTTCTCATAATTCTAACATTTATTGCAGAATACAAGGGTCCCCCATCTGGAGCCAGTTCTGCTAAGCAGAGTCCAGCTCTTCAGCACAGAGTCCTGGCGCAAAGGTCAGCAGGACTGCAGGACGAACAGTAAGCACCTACCGGGAACCACCCTGGAGTTCATTTTCTCATTAAAGACGCTGGTACATTAAAGGAAAGATTGTGCACCATGCAAAACACATGATGCAAGACAGTGTAACGTATTAAATGTAACCTCCTGCATTGAACCAGATGTTGAATGCATCCTTTTACTGTTATATTTGTGGCTTGCAACATGCTGTTTAGGGCAAATGTTTTGGAAGAAATGCTGTTTGTTGTAGTTACACCCTGGATTTGGAGGAGAAAAGGGATGCAGTAAACTATTCTGACTACAAAACTCTCCCACTTAGTGAGCAGGGAACACTGTGTGTGACGGGACCCAACCAGGTGAGAATACTCCTATTCTATGTGTTATCCTTGTAGATTCAGACTGCTGCTTTTACTTATATTTTTATTCCTTATTCATTCACTGTTTTTGTCTTCCATACAACTTTGAATATATTTATAAGTAAAATGCATTCTTCCTGTTGTAACTTGTGGTTAATCTTTATTTACTACATGTTTGCGCCTTATATAGGCCTGTTTCTGCGTGAGGCTTTTAATCGAATTCAACTTTTATGCTTTGCAGGGTTGTTTGACAGTGGAGTTAGAGAGGGGCCCCAGGGGCTTCGGCTTCAGTCTGAGAGGGGGAACGGAGTACAACATGGGTTTGTACATCCTGAGGATGACTGAGGATGGACCTGCTCAGCTGGATGGGAGGATCCATGTGAGTGCATTGTCTTCCTATTAGATGTGATCCCAACGTTGAGGCTGAACTGGGAAAAAGATGGGAGTTAAATGAAGCTCGAACGTGGTGCCCCGTAGGACATTATCCAATCATTTAATAATGAACATAATAAGTATTGTGCTTTTTTCTTTGTGTGGTGATAAAAGAAATCATTCAAATAATGAATGGTCGGAGATTTGATTTCAATTAGACCAGATGGGTCAATGAAAATTTCAGGGACTGTGTACGAATTACATTACCAAAAACTGTGACTGGGTTAAATAATCAAGTGTAATTAAATTATCACATAACTATAAATAACTGCACAGAACACATTTTGGAACACATTTTATCTTTGTAATTATATCTCTATGGTGGTTCTTATCTACTTTGACACATATCAGGAGTGAAATGAATGGGAGTAATTATCCCGTAATTCATATCAGGATGAGGAGGATGATACAGCACCGAGGTAACAGAAAAGACGCTGCTGCTAGTGGGGATCAGTCTCAGATCCGGCTGGCTGTACGCAAGGATGGAGATGCACCAAATAGTTTCTGCTTTAAAAGCTTGTGCGGTTTATCTCGAACACATCATTAAGTAGTGATCTGATCCATTTTATGCACTTTATCCTGAAATATTTTGCCATCTCCAAAGTGCATGTGAGAGAGATAATGTGTTCAGACTGGGATGCAGTTTCATTCCTTCATGAAATGAAACAATTAAATATTAAATAATTGATGCGAGGCTGGCGTTTTATGAATAAATATTGACTTTCCAAACATGTCACAACAAACTTGAATTTCTCCCACATCAACCAATTCAACACACCACCAGTGAGAGCAACGAATCCTAAATATCCAAAAGAGTCTCACTTGTAGAAAAAAGTAATGTGCAGGGCACGAAGCACGAAACAGACAGAACCATAGGTAATCATGTCTTTACTGCTTCACATGCTTCTACTGTGCCAGTAAGGAAATTGTTTGATTAACACATGACCATTTATTATAGTGGACATTCTGTAAATTTCAATTTCAAAACTCCCAGGAGACGCTCCAGACACTTCATGTCTTCATGTTGTTTCTTTCCCTTCCAGTTGTGGGTATAGACAGAACAGAACACACCCCTGGCTGCTAAGGAGACGAATCGTAAAAATAAATCTGATGAATAACAGAAAATGTCAGAAAACGTTTTTGTATATCGACTTATCCATCTTCTAACACATTGTCACTTAATGGGACTGTATTTTTTTTTTTTTTTGATAGGTTGGAGATGAGATAGTGGAGATTAACGGAGAGCCAGCACATGGCATTTCTCATACACGGGCTATTGAGCTGATCCAGGCTGGAGGAAGTAAAGTGGTCCTGTTGTTGAGACCCGGGGCAGGGTTGGCTCAAGAAAGCAGTAAGTAATGCAAAGTCCAAGTTTTCTTCACAGATTTTAGCGTTTGAAATCCTGAACTAGGCTGATCTTGTGGACATGTGATTGTAGAAGTGTTAACATTTGAAAAAGTAGTTTTACTTTCTTAAATTCTTGAGGCTGTTCAGGAGATATATGCTCAACATATGTGTATGTGTGTATACACACACACACACACATCTGTGTGTTTAACATTTATACACATATACAAAACATTTATATATTATTTTGTACAGCAATGAGTAGAGGTAATGTTCACTTGTGTTAATGTCAATTTTTATTGTTTATAAAGCATCGACTGCACAAAATTCATTGGTAACTGTCGCGGGGCACTAAAGATCCATCTAGAGTTCAAAAGCACGCTTTCTGTACACATTATGAATCAACTTTCTCTTTTGTGTTTTCGCGTCCTTTTCTAACACTCTTCTTCTTTCTGGCTGCTTCTTTTTTCTTGCCTCTGATGCAGGTAGTACATCTTCTGCTACCATTTGCTACTACACTGAACACCAACACTAACAGTTTGACCACGCTCTGTGGCCTCTTCTCTCTTACCTTGGTAATTCTCCCTTCTATTAACCTGTGGTTTTGATAAATGTTCTCAGTGATGCACCGAATTTGAATTGTTACAAAAACATCCCGCAAAATGAAGAAAGCGAGGTTTAGCCTACAGACATGAACATATAGAGGGATTATCAGTCTACATCACTGCATGTTGTTCTGCTGCAAGTATCATGTCTGATGAGTTGTGAAGTGTTTACTGTGATAACAACACTGGCTGAAAACGAGGGCGCATTTTAATGGAAGATTAAAAATGTCCTATTGTTTAAAAACCCGTGAACGCGATGAATGTTTGGTGGTGGTCAGAGCTCACTGGCAGCCAGGAATCTGTTCATCTACCCCAGGGCAGCTATTGGAACAGACATGGTGCGAACTACGGGGGTGGGCCCCAGCGCCTCTTAATGAGACATGAGCCCTAGTCATTTGTGAAATTTGTGAAATTTGTTGGTGTCTCTAAAATGCTCTTTTTTGCCCAAGATTTCCTTTTTATTTTGTTTTTTGGGAGGTTTTTTGCTTTGTTTTGTTTTGGTTTTTTTTCTATTGTCACAATCATGAATCATGTGTAAAATTAGGCTATTTTTAATGTCTGATATGCACATGGGGGCGATTCACCACCACTTCACTTTAATAACCAATGAAGCGTGGGAGCGCTATGTCTTTAACGTCACCTTAAATCAGACGTCAGTTACGAAAGAAAAGTGCTGAATCGTATGAAACGAAAACGGGGAACCTTGCAAAACCATACTCAGATTTACAAAGAAATCAAGGGCGAATGACTGTGAGGTGTAGCGAGAGGCGAGTTCTTCGGCAGATGCTGAGGACAACCGACATGCGTGTGTGGAGGCCGGATGTGATATGTGCTGACATAAGACGAGTAGGCGTAGGGGCATGTAATAATGGATGCGCTTTGAGTAAGTCCTCACTCTGAGCCGCATGCAAAATCATAGTTCGCACCCTGGCCCAGACTTAGCCCACCACCACCAGGTGTGGAGGAGTATGAATGTATT
Organism: Lagocephalus sceleratus; assembly: GCA_911728415.1. NCBI lineage: Eukaryota > Metazoa > Chordata > Actinopteri > Tetraodontiformes > Tetraodontidae > Lagocephalus > Lagocephalus sceleratus. The sequence continues at coordinate 1,045,448 of CAJVRN010000011.1, forward strand.
ATGGTTTCTGTAAAGCACTTTGACCATCATGTATCATTACAAACACTGCATAAATTATTTTTATTACAGTAATGTTTCAGTATAGAGACTGTTTAGGTAAGAGAGGATGCCTAGCCGCTTAAGATAAAATTGTGATAAATTGCTGTAGTATGCTGACAATGTCCCTACCTAACAACGCTGGTAACCATGACAACTGATTCTTTCTATAATCAGGTTGCGCACATCTGCCGTGTTAATAAACATATAATCCCTCTATATGGTGAGATTGAACACATGCTGCTGAGCGAGATTCCAAGAGCACAAAAGGATTGCAGCATCCTTTAGAACTAATATCCCTAAATCCCAACTATCTGTTTCAGTACCAGATCTGAAATTGCAAGATTGGTCTCCCTAAACATTTCTCTTTCTTCTCCATGATTTTCAATACATGGATATTTTGGGCCCGATTGATGTGAAAATGTTTGCATCCCACAGGTCATCACGGTCAAAGAGTCATTTCGCCTGCCAGCTACTCTGGAGAAGTGTTTTTCTTCGATACACCAATCCAGTCCCCTTCATATCCACCCGGGGCTTCCATCTCTCGTTCCTCACCCAAATCTGGCAAATTGAAACATTCCCACAGCTGGAGTAACATAACTCCAAAAGGCCTCAAGCCCCACAAGAGCAGCAGCAGCAGCAGCAGCAGGGGCTTGAGCTCGGTGGAAGAGAGCGGCGAGTGGGCAGCCGAGTCTTCAGCATCCCCCAAGAGCATGAACTTTTATAAGAGGACCAGGGACCCAAAAAAAACAGAGGAGCTGCTTTCCAAAGCCAAAGAGCCACACGGTAATCCCAAAAAGACCGAAAACCGGGGACCGAAGGAAGCGGCGGGCAGGAGCAGAGCAAGATCTTGTGCCGCCGCCATCCCGGGGACGTTTCCTCAAGCTTCGGTCCCGCATCGGCAAGGACCTCCGCCGAGAGACTCTGAGAACGGATGCGGCTCGAAAGGCCCCGAGAGCAGACGGAGACCCGAGGCGGAAGCAGATGGGAAAAGGACCAAAGCGGGGCCTCAGCAGGAACAGTGCAGGACGCCGTACGGCGGACGCACTCGACGGACCCAAACGTTCAGTAGTTCAGGTAAAAACTTGCGACAGACGGATATGGGACACAGGGACGCCTCTAAAGAAGCATTAGCGTCCCGGATGACCCCCGACGGCGGACGGGGGAGAACAGGTTCGGATGTTTCGCCGAGAGAGGCCAACGTCCGAGAAGACAAGATTTTTTATTCCAAAGAGGCCCGTAGTAAGAAAGTCTCCTCTCTAAGCAGCATCCCAGACGCCCTGCAGAGCATTAAGGCGCGTCTTGGCCCCGGTCCCTGGAAAGTGCCCAGCTCAGCCAAAATCCTCTCTGAAGCGGAGGCCCTTCGTGACCCATTGTGATCAAATATTAAATCCCCCGCAGTCAAGCTGTGCCATGTTATATTAGCAGCACTGGTCGGTTAGATTGCTTTCCTCAGTTCTTCCATGTAACAAGAGAATCCGCAGATGGAGCCTGATCTGACTTATCATTTTTCCATGTAGCAGCTCTCCCCCTGCCTTTTTCCTTTGCTTCGGTATCCGATCCGGACGACGAGAGCGCGAGGCACACCCAGGAGAGTATTTTAACTGCAAAACACGTGCCAACCCAGGAAGCCTATCTGCGGGACGACCGAGGACAACGCTTCGCCCGTTACATTGCAATGACCCATATGCAAATAAGGGGAGAAGGGTCCGTCGCCCGCTGGATGCTCCTCACATGACCAACATCTCGGGGCTCTAATTGTCATTCCATCTCATTGTGGGATAAATTGACTTTTCTCTCTCTCTATCTCTCTCTCTCTCTCTTTCTCTCTTGGAAATTTTGCTCAGTTGCATGCGATCCGTCCTCCTTTTTGTCTTTTGTTTGTACTGCACGAGCTCCCCACACCACTGGTGACAACCCAGATGTTCATGAAACTCCTTGACACGCGGCGGATTTCTAATGCAACCCCCACAAAGCACCTACGTTACTCAGACACTAGACTGTTTATGTAAAAGTATCATCAGAAAGACCATAAACTTGTGCTTTCATATCTGGTTTACCATGTGTATGATAACTAACCTGTGTGTAATTAATTGAGATAGTAGATTATTATATGTGTGTGTAGCTGTACTAAGCCATGTCACATTTTGATATATACTTCAAGGATTCGACCCATGTTATTTAAGCTTTTGCCATCTTTCCAATGTACTTTAATGGTCTCTAAAATTCTGTTGAGTTTAGATAGCGTGCAAACCGCTGTATCTGATGTTCATTCAAAACACGTCTTACGGTGAAATACAATATATATTTGAATGTTTTGAATGTCCGTTCTAATTTTGAAATGCTGATTTAATTCAAATGCACTGCATCTGCCCTTGTAGCATAACACATTGTCCTTGAGTTGTATCTAATCGGTGATGTGACTTCCTAGCAGTGTGTTAATTTATTATTTTTCATCTATTTCTTTTTTAATTATTATTGCTCTTTTAATTGGAAAGAGTTTTTGCCGAAGCCAGTGTGACCGTTTTTTTTTTTTTTTTTTTTTTTTTTTATATAATGCTGTGTTCTGAGTCATGCCACATATAGAGAGGGGTGGAAAAGGGAAAATGAGGGTCTTAAATGTACAATTGTATCAGTTCCTGTTGTAATACTGTGTGACAGGGTCGTTTGAGTAATAGCAGAGTTGACGTCAAAGACAGGAAATGAATGCTCAGGAAAGGCAGAGGGGTCAGGGATGACGGGCAGCGCTGAAACACTTTGGTTGGCGATGGTGGTGAAACTGGGAACCAAAACAATGAAATAAGCAAATCAGGGAATGCAGGGACATCAGGGAACGCTGTACAGTAGCAAGTGTGCAATAAAGCCAATGGTGTGGGCATTTAAAATGTGTGCAACTTCAACCTGTGATTATATACAAGTGTTATTTGGTTTAAATGTACTACGTGGCTTTTTATGAGCCAGTCAGCACCAGGTCTGTGTGCAATCCCTTGGATGGATGATCGGGGGCTAATGCTTTCTTGATTTTTGTTTTTTTTGTTTGTTTGGTTGTTTGTTTTTTACCTTTTTTTTTGCACCTCATCTCTGTATCATTCTGTGGCCTTGCATCGCTTCATTTGAAAAGTAAAAAAGAGAAAATCCCTGTGGTATCTTCTACATTCTGTAGGAACCGTAGATGTAAATGTTTGTACATTGTACAGCACCTTTATAAATACTTGCCGAGTGCTCTCGCTGGGGGGGAAAAAATAGAAGTATATCGAAATGTTCCATTATTTTTTTATGTAATAAAAAAGAAAAAATGACAGAAAATATTTAAAAAACAAATGGAAAAAGATAAGATTATGACCTTGGCATGGTGTTCTGTTCATGCACTGAAAATAAAGTTTTGTTGAAAACACCTTTTTATTCCCTGTACTAAAAAAATAAATAAATAAATTGCATAAAATATGTGACAGGTGCCAGAAGTCGGGTCGTCTTCCTCCATCCATCTCACAAACCAATGTGCTCTTTATCCACCACGGGGTTGAGAGCCGCTGCCACAGGACATTAAACACATTCAACTCGCAGCTCAAAACGCAGCTTTTCAAACCGGCATTTTCACTTTAATCTGCTCATTCAGCTCACCTTAGGGCAATTCTATCCATTTTATTGCTTTAATTTCTCATTTTCCCGAGATTGTTTTTTTATTACTGATATGTAAGGTGACCTTGAGTGTCCTGGAAGGCACCATTTTTAATTAAAATGTATTATTACGATTATTAGAACTGTACATCATGGCACCAAATCTTTTAGGTGTCACAGACTGGGTTATCACACTCGTGTAAGAATGCTATCTATTGGTATAATAATGGTTGTCTGGTGCATTTTGGTTTCTAGAAAACGCTCATCTGTGGTGGTATTTTATGTCACTAATTTAAAACGCAGAGGTTAATCATGACGGTCGAGATCTCTGCTGGAACTTTCAGACTTTTCTCAGACATGAAAGATTAATCAACCACAGTTTCCTAGTCCTTGTCTCCTACTCGTGCGTTCCATTTGCAGATCAAAATGAGGTCAGCGGCATGGAGGTGCTCTGAACGTGATGTCGGACTAAAAGTTGAGGGGCCGTCTGGGGTGAAACTGCCATTAACATGTTCTCCAAGGCTGTATTACCTTTTAAGCACCGCCACATCGACTACCGAACTAGACTAATTAGTCAAAAGTTTGGACACACCTTCTCATTTTCTTTCTTTTTACTACTTTCTGCATTGTAGATAGATACCAAAGGCATAAAAACTATGAAGCAAGAGATATGGTATTGGAATGGAAGTGAGCGAAAACATGCGAAATAAACTCATATTATGTTTTTACATTTTAGATTCCTCAAAGTAGTTCGCTTTGATTGCTTCGATGACAGCTTTGTAAACTCTTGGCCCTGTCTCTATGAGCTTCATGAGATCACCTTTCCACTTCACTGGTGAGCCTTGTCGAGGTTTATTTGTGGAATTTCTTGGTTTCATCAGTGGTGCACAAATTCATCCATATTATGGTCAGAACCAATCAGCTAGAGAAGAGAATCGACAGTCCTTCAGTATTTTCAGAACTGAAGGTCAGTCAGTCTGGAAAATTGCAAAAGCTTGGAATAAATCCTCAAGTGCAGTCACAAAAAAAAAAAAAAAAAAGAAAAAAAACATCGAGTCCTACGAAGAAATGGCTCAGATGAGGACCACATGAAAGGGAGACCAAGAGTCACCTTTGCTGCTGAGGACAAGTTCATCTGCATCAGCCGCCTCAGAAATCACGTGTCAACAGCACCTCAGATTAGAGCCCAGATAGCTGCTAGTTGGCCACTACACAGGAAAAGCTACAACAAGAAGAGACACAAGTAGTTTGTGGGAATCTGTGCTTCGGTGTGCTCGGTTCAAATTTCGTTTCCACCCGCGATGTCTTTGCGCAACATAGAAAAGATGAACGGATGGTCTGCACATGTATGGTTCCCACCAGGAATGACCCTGATGGGGATTTAGTGAAGGCACACTGAGCCAGCTGCTACAACAGCATTTGGGTTTAGTTGGACCATCATTTATTTTTTTAACCAAACCCTAACAGAGCCCAAACAAACCTCCAGGCTATACGAGGGCTATTTGGCCAAGTAGGTGTGTGAATGGGTGCTGCGTTACCAATTTTGAGTTATTTCACGTTTTTATTCACCACTTAATTCTGTATGTATTCATTCATCGTCCTGATGGCTTCAGGGAGAATCTATAATGTGAATCATCATGAAAATAAGGAAAAGCTATTAATGAGAAGGTGTCTCCAAACTTTGACTGGTAGTGTAAATGATTATTACACATCATATAACCTATCATTAATAAGGTCCAATTATGTGGTAATTATTCAGACCTTAACAGAGATTTTTGAATGCCTTGATGATGTTGAAATGATGATTGATTTGTCAGTGCATGATCAAAGCAATTCCTTTTCTCCTTCTGTTCTGCATGCACGTATTGAATTATTTGTGGAGTATGTCTTTTATTGCATTTTCTAGAAGATGAAATCGTTTTTCCACCGTTGTTGTATCATATTGTGTTTAAAAAAGTGTAAAGCTTCTTCGAATCCATGTAAATCCAGCAGATATCTGGATTAATCAAAGTAGTCGGTTGAAAATGCTTGGGATGAATTTCACCCTGAAAGCCACTAGATGTCGCCAAAATACACTGTCTCAATACATCATTTGGTATAGGCGACAAAATATTTCTTTGGGAAACGGGTATGATTTTTTTTTATTATTATATTTTTGTTTAGGAATGCAAAATTGAAATACGGTATAAGTAAAAATTTATTTCCCCTTCCATTTTTCAAGATTATGCTCTAGAGCACATAGGGAGGCAAAACATTGTCCAGTCCTCCTCTTAGGGTGGATACACTCTGAACTAAAATCTAATGCCCCACCTCTAGAGTGAATATGCTTTTATGTCTTTTTTTTCACAGTTGTCAGAAAGAAGTCACAAATGGATGAGAGCTCTGTATGTGATCAGATCAGTGCTTACCCACGATTTTCACCAGCCTTAAAACTGTTTTACAGTTTTGTCAAAGTAACTATTTACAGGAAATGATGGGTGACCACCTGCTGCCACTCTGAAACACTAAAACAATGAAAATGGGTTTTAAAAAAATGAATAAATGAGTGAACAAAATTGTGGTGTGAGAGAAAGTCTGCTTTAGGGTTGTAAATAATATCCAGTTCTTCCAGATTTGTTCAAATATTTCTCTCTGTGTTTTTAATAGGTAGGTTAGCTTTTCCATTTGGAATTGTTACTTCTGATACAGTCCTCCAATGTAGGTGGGATTTGGCTTTTTTTTTACCCGCTATCAAGACAATTTGCATTAACGTCATATCTCCTCTCAGTTCCACAAGTGAACTATTGTCCAAGTACGTCAAAACTCAAAAGTATGTGAGTATTAAAGAGTTCAGCACCACTAATGGCTTTTGAATGTCTTTCCAAAATACAGGACATTCTGAGAAATTATGATGGCGGTTGGCCACAATTGAGCCTCTTTGGCTCCAAACATTCTGTCTGGATGATATTTTTCGTTCTTTGTGTCATGAAGTATCTGTTCTCTAATCTGCCATTTGATTATTATCTTTTGCAGCTCAGCTTTTCACAGAGTCAGATTGTTCAGAACGTGAGAAAGCAGGTGAACTATGCAGCCGAGATAAACATTTGAGTGGCCTTGCCATGACGAGAAGCATTCCTCTAGGTTAGTGTTAACATGGGCGGTGTCTTAATCTTTCACTCGAACGGGGGGGCTGCAAAAAGATAAGTCACACAGTCTGCTTGGCCGTTTACTGGTTTTCATCATGGTAGTTTGCTTGTGAGACATACAAGAGTAATGTCTAAGAAACAAACAAAAACAAATTATTTGGAAAGGTGTGCTCCATTGGGGATTTTTTATGGAGGTGACTATGTAGCCTTGGGTATTTTCTACGCAAAACATTAAAGAGTGTGGGAACAATGTGTGGTTGTTGCCAGGTTTCTGGGTAATGCGTCTGTGGGTTTCCCCAGCAACTGTGGATCTGTGGCTAGAAGAAGGAGGCCCCTGTCAACACACATATGTGGTATTATGAACTTCTTGGAATTCACCCATGTGTGGGGGTGTGTACACATCTTGGGCGTGTGTGTGCGTGTGTGTGTGTGCGTGCGTGTGTGTGTGTGTGTGAGAGAGAGAAAGAGAGAGCAGGGAGAGAGGCGCAATCCTTGAGGCACAGCCCTTGTGTTGAAACATATTACCCAGCGTATCCATGACTTCAACCCAAATCTCAACCTTTTTTTTTAATTACACTAACACTAGTGAACAAACTTTTGGGTGTGTATTGCAGTGTATATATAAATGAAAAAGACAACTAAAAACAACACCAAAAAAGCACACTTTTTTCCTACTACACAAACTTAACATTACATTACACATTACATACATTACATTACATTGAGATCTCAGGTTAATTACTGCTTACTAACACAACATACTTTAGTAGTATTGCGCAAAGAGCTTGTTATAATGATGTTTGCCTTTTTAGTTTTTTAATAGTTAAAAGGCTATAGCTCGCTTTACTGCCTTTCAAAATAACCCCCCAACCCCCTCTTAATTATCAGTTCCGAAGACATTTAAAAACTTAGCTTACAACAGATAACTCTTAAAGGCAGATATGTTGTTAAAAATGAATCAAAAAAACAAACTTGGAAACAACTTTAGAATAATGGTAACAGCATAACAGCCAGTGTATTTTAATATTTAAATGGTATTTGGATTTCATTTGGAAAGTAATTTTACACATACAGTGTGTGTGTGTGTGTGTGTGTGTGTGTGTGTGTGTGTGTGTGTGTGTGTGTGTGTGTGTGTGGCACACTGACTGACTGACGACCAGTTCAGGGTGTACCCCACCTTCTGGCAGTTGGGATAGGCACCAGTCCAGTCTCTGTGGACGACTAAACGGTAGAAAATTGATGCATGTATATATGTGTATACCAGTGGTTCTTAACTTTGTTGCAGGTACTGAATTTGGGAATAACTTCATTCACTTTTCCCAGCATGATATTTGCCATCTTCAACACAACTGTTTTTATCAGTGTTTCACCAATGATATGTGGTTTGCCCTGCTTTGCAATCAGGTAAGCAACTTCGGACGACGCTGCTGGGATTAGTTTGTTGACGGATACAAAGCCGAGAACAGGCAGAGTAGGCTTTTTATCGAATCTGGCTCTCTTCACCTTGAATTCAGCAAGATTTGTGTTCTTGTATTCCCCGTCTCTATGCAGCTTATGGAAGTGTTCCTTTAGTTTTGATGGTGCTAGACTAGAATTGCTCAACTTGGTATTGCAAACAATGCAGTTAGGAGTCTGACTCCCCGTACCATTATACATGCGAAACAATATTGCACATATTTGTCCAAAGACTTTCTTTGTTTGCTCGACATATTTAGTAAGACGGGATTAAAATATTAAGAAATAAATCACGCAACATACCATCACAACAGTCACAAGTTGACTACTGAGCACACTAAATTGCCTACAACACAGATGGGCCATGCAATGTAGCGTGATCACCTGCAGCCAATGATGGCTACATGAGCCTGGTCCTGCTCAAGGTTTCTTCCTGTTAAAGGGGAGTTTTTCCTTGCCACTGTTGCTTGTCTGGGGTTAGGCCCTGGGATTCTGTAAAGCGCCTTGAAACAATTTTGATTGTATAAAATGCTATATAAATAAAGATTGATTGATTGAGTGATTGATTGATGGCTGAGGTCATGTCATCGCGAATCATGTGAGTTGGGCGTGCATTTTGACCTCTGCTGAACCCCTGAGACTGACTCACCGAACCCCAGGGGTGTTGATTGAACCCAGGCTAAGGACCACTGGTGCATACGTGTGTATGTATCTAGGTAGTCTTATTTTGAAGGTCGCACTTCCTGTCAGCGTGACCCGCTCCGACGGAGCGCTCTTTAAGGGAGCGTCAGTGAGCAGCGGGGAGAGTCGCTCCTTTACGCAACTGCACGATTAATCACACAAGTTTGAGGAACTGTGCAGCCACAATGGAAGAAACTATGGAAGTCAGCATGGAGCGTTTGGTGAGATTCTGTAGACCGAGGCTGAAAATCCTGGTGCTTTTTCACCTATTTGTCGTCAATGCGGCAGGTCAGTAAACCGTCCTCCTCCAATAGTCCGTTATTGAGAGTAAAGTTCGCCGCTTCTTTGAGACAACGTTTGCGCACTTATATATATAAGAATATATATCATATCGCAAACCTTCTATTTGCCCTACTTGTATTCTTTTGTGAAGTTATTAGATTAAAAAAGAAAGAAACGCAGAAAGAACAAACGGGACAAGTCACTTCCCAAGAGTTAATTACAATAATCTTTATTATCTTTATTATTATTATGGTGGGACAGAGAGAGTAATTGGACTGGTTATGGTGGCACAGAGAGGATAAATGGACTGGTTATGGTGGGACAGAGAGGGTAAATGGACTGGTTATGATGAGAGTGAGAGAGTAAATGGAGTGGTTATGGTGGGACAGAAAGGATAAATGGACTGGTTAAAGTGGGACCAAGAGGTAAAACGGACTGGTTTGATTTCCTGCGAGTGAGTCTACATTTGGAGACACCAGCATCATCCAACATCATCAGACCTTAACTGCTCATATTCTAAAGAGCAGAGTGACATTTTCGTAGTTGGAGGTGGATGGTGAAATCCATTCCCCAGTGAACCCAGAATAAACCAGTGACTAGTTTGGCTCTGACTAACCTGTTCAGACATCAACTCCTCTGAGGTCTGCATGACACGGCTGGTGTTTAGGCTGGATTACATTACAACCAGGCTGCCTCATGTACACACATAAGGTAACTTTTAGAAACAATATAGTCCAGGTGGTTTTCTGTGTTGGACCTAAATTGTACGAGCATGCCCAGTCAGGCTCTGGAGCTATAAATCCACAATGGGAGAGCACTTCATTCTTATCTGTAGGTCTGTTATGATTTAAAAGGCCGGGAAAGGGATTACTCTTCTAGCATTAACTCCACTCCTCCCAAATACTTAAATGATTACAGAGACAAGACAGCTCTATGAAGTTTAAATTATTCTAGATTTCTCAACACTCAAAACTCAACAGCACATAGTTACTTATTTTCTATGCGTAAAAGTGAATTATTTCAAACTCAAAAGTTTGAAACAAAATCCTTTTGGCATCATTACAAGTTGCATTACATCATTACAAGTTGCATATTTAATGTTAAAGTGAATATTAAATGGAGAAAACAGTAATTCTTTTTTGTCAGCGCTGTATTTGGTAGTAAAATTCAGCTTTTCATTGTTTTTTAATGTACTGTGCTGTAGCTTAAGCATTTATTATGAGGAGAGGTAGCTCTGGAGCTTTTATTCCTTATTTTTTTTTATTTCTTTTTTAAAAATCTTTATTTATATAGCGTCTTACAATCAAAAATTGTTTCAAGGCACTTTACAGAATCCCAAGGCCTAACCCCAGACAAGCAACAGTGGCAAGGAAAAACTCCCCGTTAACAGGAAGAAACCTTGAGCAGGACCAGGCTCATGTAGGGGTAGAGCAGAAGAGAGGAGAAGAGGGGAGAGGAGAGGCACAGAGCATAGAAGTACACACAGAACGCATTTTATAGAATAAGCAGCCGGTTGAGTGGGTCAGCGGGGTCAGAGGTCATTATGCAGCTGGATGGGATGGATGCCGCGATACCTGTAAATGAATACGGGGGGGGGGCAGAAAAACTACAGAAGAAATAGCATCACTAGTCTACTGATGAAGCAGACGAGAAGAGAGGAAACCAAAGCATGACCAGTGTGGTGACAGAGGCCTGTCAGGTGATCGTGTTTCTGGACCCTGGCAGCCTCGGCCTATAGCAGCATAACTAGCTAATAGCCAATGAAGAGACACCAGTACAGGAGTTATGTGATCTCTTTTGTCAATACCTGTTAGAACTCTCGCTGCAGCATTTTGGATCACCTGGAGGCTTCTTAAAGAGTTGGGCATCCTGATAGTAAAGAATTACAATAGTCCAGCCTGGAAGTAAAAAAAATGCATAGACTAACTTTTTGGCATCATGCTGTGTCAGTAGCTTTCTGAATCTTGTGATGTTCCTCAGGTGGAAAAAGGCGCTTCTACAGACTATTTTAATGTGTGAGTTAAAGGAGAGGTTTTGGTCAAAAGTTACTCCAAGATTCCTCACGGAGAGATGAGACGTTAATGATATACCATCTAGAGCAGGGGTCCCCAACCTTTTCCAGCAAGTGGGCCGCACGGGCTCCCTGCCAGGGCCCCAGAGGCCGCACACATTTTTTTAGCTAAATTTTGCTAAAAACAATGATTGAGAGAAACAATTGATCTTCAGACATTAATTTAATGCATTAATTTAATGAGTAGGCTGGTGCTGCTTGGCCGAAGCTAGCTTCCGAAAGTCGGGCACAACACTGCTCACAGACAGAATAAGGACGCCCTGCAGATGCTCATCCGTGAGCTGGGCTCATTTGCGTGACTTCACAAGCTTCATCCGGCTGAAGAACTGCTCACACACGTATGTAGAGCCCAACAAGGCAGCAACACAGCGGCGGTGTCAGCCACTCGGGGTTGAAGCTGCGGTTCTCACGGCCGATCTTGTGCTTCCTGCTTGGTGGAGCACTTGTTGACATATTCTTATTTGGGGCAAAAACTCGTATCTTCTTCTCTGGTGCAATCGAGTCAGCATGAGTGACGGAGGGGTGGGGAGGGGTCGCTGATGCAGACCTGTCAGTATTAGAAAGGAACCAACCACAGGACTCGATTAGATGGGCAGCACTTGGAACCTGTCGGCCTATCGCTCGAAAAGAACTTATCTCTGCATGCCACATGGAAGATTTCGCGGGCCGCATGTGGCCCGCACGCCACAGGTTGGAGACCCCTGATCTAGAGTGATCATATGGTTCAATCTATCCCTGAGAGGTTCGGGACCAAACACCATGACCTCAGTTTTTCCTGAGTTAAGGAGGAGGAAATTTGAAGTTTATTGATGATGCAAGCCATTAATTAACCCTTTTAAGTTTATTATTTAAAATATTTTTTAAAGTAGCCTAGTGAGTCTCAAAGAAAGTAGAGTAACTATAAATGAAATTTACCCAATTTAATTTAAATTTCCTAAAGCTTGAGTTCATCCTCCATCGTAATGGTGTGTAGATAATCAGTGAATTTTCATTTTTTTGGATGAACTAAACTTTAATATCCCTGACCAAATGTTTGATCATGTTGCTGATTTTTGTCTTCACTCCCCCAACAGCCGATTGCCAGAAACCCAGGGCAACAGAAAAGATTGTCTTGAGTGAGGCAACGCTTCTGATGAACACATTTCCTGATGGCTCTCCGGTCACTCTTAATTGTGCAAATGGATACCAAAGAGAAAGTGGTTCTGATACCATAGTGTGTACGGATGGGAAATGGAGTATACCAGCCCTCGTTTGCATAGGTACGAACCCCAAATGCCTTCATTTCTATAGCAAATTAACAGTTATTAGGATAATTATATTTATATGGTTATGTAACTTTTAGTTTGTGATGGTATGTCTTATTCACAGAGAAAGACTGTGGACCACTAAAACCAGAGCCTAATATGAGATTCGATGTCAGCCAGGGCACTCGCTTCCGTGCAAGGGTGAAAGTATCTTGTGATAAAGGGTGAGTATGAACACCAGAATTATAATATCTTCAAATGAAATTCCAGTGAGGTTTAATCCGACCCGAAAATAAAGGGTAATTATTAGTCGTACGTTGCGAAAGCTGTGAAACAGCTGTACTGCTGCCACGTCAGGACCCCTCGGGAAGTGTTGTCAGTGTTGCTGTTTCACTGATTAGAATTCTGCTTCTGTAAACAAAGAGCGAGCCATTCTGAAACACAATGAAAAACAGAAAGAATGATTTGATCCCCGACTGATTTTGTAAGTTTACCACCTTACAGATATTCTCTTTTTTTGCAAGAGAAAAGACAGAAAATCAACAATAACTTGAGAAAATAAACATTATATTAAGGTTAGGCATTCATTTGTATTGAATAATTGGATAAGTGTTTGATCCCCTACCAGCTTGGTGGGTTTCTGACCCCCCAAAGAGCTGTTATGTGCCCATGAGCCAAAAAAAAAAGTCCACTCCCTTCAAGAAAGTACTCCTAATCTCACCTAATCTCATTATGTGAATAAAAGACAGCTGTCACAGAATGTCACGACAAGATTGCAGACTTTGCACAAGGCCGGAATGGGTTAGGGGACTAGGGGAACTTGGCGATAAAACTTGGCACAGTAACCGTTGGCATAGTAACATGTGGGGTGGGGGTGATTAAAAAAAAAAAGGCGAGGAATTGTCCCAGAACCACACAGAAGGGGCTTGTCGGTGATCTCAAGGCAGCTGCCACCATGGTTACCAAGGAAACCAACAGGGTCATGCTTCGCCATAATAGAATGCTCAAGAAGGTGCGTGTACAGGCTCGTGGGGAGTTTTCTGGTGAACACCTGAACGACTCTGACGGCTTTCGGAGAATGCGATAAGATCAGACAAAAATGGCCTGCCATTGACTCCACTCGTCCTGATTGGAGGCAGAGATCTAACCTAAAAAGTAGGGAATGTTCATGTCTTTGCAAGACAGAAATTTACAAAATCAACAAGGGCTGAAATAATTATTCGCCCCTATTGTAAATAATGCTGTTTTGACAATGAATTTACATTCCTGTGACATTACAAAAGCCCTTGTTCATTAATTGTTTCTCAAATAAGCACTCCAGTTTATTTTATCATTTTCTTTCAACAGTTACCAGCTCAGTGGCACCGCGTATAAACGGTGCTACGCCACAGGATGGATCGGGATGTCCACTTGTCAAAGTAAACATCTTATCAGACATTCCAATACCATTACAAGAATCACAGTTGGAAGTTTTTTCCTTGCAAAAAAAGGCTATTTTGCAAGTGAAGGAAGAGCAACAAGACTTTAAAGAATGTTTTTTGTGATGTGTTTGCTTGGCTCCTCAGTAATAACGTGCGCTAAACCTGGTAATGTGACCAATGGCAGGACATCATGGAGTTCTGTAGACCACCCAAAGTATGGAGAGATCATACAGTACCTATGCGATGATGGATATACCCTTGTTGGAAAAGAGTTGGTCACGTGCATTGAAACTGGCAAATATGACTCCCAGCCTCCTGAATGCAAAGGTTAGTGCGGTCGGATGCTTCGCGGACATGAACACGGTGGTAACTTTTCATTTGGGAAATCCTTTTTAAGTCTGCAGAATAACCAGGATATGTTTTCATCATGCAGCCGTTGCCATGCCATTGAGCCGATGTTTGAGTCAAATTCATTTGAATTACGTTTACATGCAAACAGCACTGACGTTTGCTTTAGGTCAAACCCCCCAAAAAAGTCTGTTACTTTAGAAAAATGATTAGTCACCATTAATTTCATACTGGAAATGTTTCTCATTACAGCAGGATACAGAAATACAAAATAATAATAACGGTGATGATAATGATGAGAATAATAATGATTATTATTTTTAGTACTAGTAGTAGTAATAGTAGTAGTTGTAGTATTTGTTCAATTGAGATCAAAGGTCTCTTTTACGAGAGAGACCTGGTCAAGAAGTGAGAAAGCAGAGGGGAGGGGAGAGAGAGGAAAGGAGACGAGAGGGGAGGAAAAGGGAGGGGAGAAAGGGAGAAGCAAGACTTATTTAGAAAATAAAATCCAAGAAAAAGCTTCAGCTTCTTTACAGTATTCTAAATATGTGCCTAAAAAGACAAGCGGTCATCGATCAAGAACCCGAGATAAACAATATAGTTGTACTAACAATTGGAATACTATAGTATGAAAATGAAAAAAATAACAGTCATGTTTGGAAGAATGAGTGTGTGATTTCCCCTTAAAAAAAAGAAAAGAAACTTACAGCATAAATATTTTAAGATTTTGAAAAATGCTTTTCAGTGTGTTTAAAACCCCACTTACACTTACATCCCGACCTCTTCCCTCCTCAACGGAATTTGCTCTGAGTCATCTGTTTAAGTCATTTGGAACACAAACGCCTTTGTTGCGCTTCAACACAAAACCCCCCGTGCATCTGCATCTGTAGCTGCGCGTGCCACTGCAGACGCGACACGTGTGTGTGTGTTTGTGTGTGTGTGTGTGTGTGTATGCACAGAATGGGGGTGAGGGAAATTTCCGCCTGCATTGTGACCCCTCTGAATGTCGGGAACGTTCTGTTTCACAACAAAATAAAGTGAAACTTTGTCTGTGTGGTTGCAATATGGAGACCCACTCCGTGTAGGTAAGGCGTAAGCATTTCAGTCGGCACTAAGGTGTACGTGCAGCAACGCGCTGCTGATTAGAATAAAATTCTATGTCTGAAAACAGCTGATGAATCATGAATTCAAATTGAAACTCAGTAGTCCTGTCATTCATACAGGTGTAAGCATCACGGTAGCGTCGACCTCTCCGCCAGCAGGTATAAAAACACGCTTCACATACAAGGTGTTAAAACACGTCTTTTCTTTTTGCTTTTTCAGCGATTGTCACTGTTACTCTCGCAGGAGCGTCCACCGATTCATCGGCCGCCACAGCCACAGCCACAGCCCGCAGGGACAAAACCATCACCACCGACGCAGCAACACCCATCTCGCGCTCATCACCAGGTACCGAATGTCCCCCCATCCCCCCAGTGTTTGCAGAGCAGTCTTTAACAGGGACGTCCGTCTCACCCTGAGGTGTTTGTGTGTGTGCTAATGCTGCCCAAACGTGACGTGGGTCAATATGGCCGTTCTCTCCCAAGGTGGCAGACACGTTATGAAAAGAGGGGGCGTAGGTACGACAGCCAGCGCATCGTCAACAACATCAACTGAAGGTATTATACAACGGGATGGGAAAAAAAAGACAAGAACGGAGCGCGGGCGATGGTTCAGCGTCGGTCTTAGCAGGGCACAGATATCGGCCTCACCTGACACACTGGCCTGTGATTGTTTCGTTACCTGTGATAAAATGATCGCTCAAAAAATGCATGTCACGCCACCATGATATGGGCTCTCAAGGCCTTTTCTGGACTACATCAGGTCTAATTTATAGCAATAACAGATAACAGAGCTCATTCTTTGCTTTGGCATTCTAGAGGAGAACTAAAATTAATTTAAAATAATGCTTCGTGAATAATACAGCTGAAAGTGTTGGACAAAGCTGTGATAAATTTTCATTGTTATGCGGATGACACCTAGCTTTATTTACCCAGCTAGCCATCAGCAGGAGCGTCCCCCTACATGAGCCTGGTCCTGCTCAAGGTTTCTTCCTGTTAAAGGGGAGTTTTTCCTTGCCACTGTTGCTTGTCTGGGGTTAGGCCTTGGGATTCTGTAAAGCGCCTTGAAACTATTTTGATTGTATACGACACTGTATAAATAAAGATTGATTGATTGATTGATTGATACAATTCAGATTACAATCAAGTTCAATATATTTACCTGTGTGTTAAATTAACTTGATGAATGGAATGAGATGGGGCAAGTGTGATTCCTTGTTCCAGAAAGTGACACATGCTTCTCAAAACATTTTAAATTGATTCTTGACTGGCTCTTAGTCAATTTCAAATTTGTCCAGCACTTCCACTTTGCTGACCCATGATTTGTCTGGTATTTACTCTCCTGCAGGGCCTACTCAAAACCTACTATAAGACACTTTCTTTTCAGAATAAAAAAAGAAAATGTTTTGCAATTGATGATTAGGGCCACATGTGGAATGTCTATCCAAACTCAGTTTTCCCACAAGCATGAATCGTCCATCCATTGTCCTCGTATTTCTCCGTGTGACGTAATAAATAGTACAGAGCTCTACAAATATGTTTTAACATATGGACTTAATTCTCTGCCGTATAGAAAAATGCTATACTAAAAATATGTACATTTAGTTTGCTGTTTCAGTTTATTTGTTTGCAAATGCAGATATTTACAAGAATGTTGTGTACTTGCAGACCTCAAGATTGTCGATTCAAACAGAGACACAGGTGAGTTGTTGCATTAGACTTACAGAGACGTTATAGTTGGATGAATATTACTGATGCATTTTACTCTTCCCGATAAGGTTGTATTTCTCTTCCAGGATATATACCTGTTATATTTGGGCTGCTGGGTGGTTTAGTAGGTAATGTACAATTTTATCAGCAAGCTCTCTAAAGTATCTACAGCATAAAGAAATCTGACTCAATCTTTTCTATTTATTATTTTTTTTTACAGCTATTGTTTTAATTGGTCTTTGTATCCACAAATTTCTTCTGAGGAGAAAAGGGTGAGAATATTTTGCACTTTTGCATGCCCCTTGTCTTCTGTTCGTTTCTTGTGTTTGAGTGTTCCGCACCGTTAGCGGGGATCCCAGTGCTGAATACAAAAGAAGGTTTCGAAAACTTTCAGTAATTTATTTTACAGTTGTTACCGGTGAGCAGACTAAACAAATCAAAATCAGCAAACAGAGGGAGACAGGTCCATAATCCAAGCAGTGGTAGTCTGACATGTACAAGAGGACCCAAGGGGTAACAGTGGACAAAAGGGTAGGAGGAGTAAATACAGATGAAGGGCAGTGGGAACAATTAGATTATGGTAAGACATGTGAAGGTAATTAGGGTTGAGAAAGGCAAGATAGGAAGAGGGAGGACATGAAAAAAGACTGGGAAAATTGGGGGGAAAAACAATAAAAATGAATATACACTGCAGTTTTAAACTGTTAAAGGAAATCTGTATTTCTGTGTTTTCCGGACCTGAGGTAAGGAATGGGGAAACTCACAGGAAATCCTGCAATAAAACCAGCTATGACAGAAATCAGCATCAAGGGGGAACAAAATCCAAATCCATTTGGAACGAGTCATGGAAAATGTATTTCAAAGACAAGAGAACCAGGAACACTTTAGATTCATATATCAGCATATCCAAATTATTCAAATGACTCTCATTGCACCAGCGCAGCTTTCCTGTGAACCAAACAAACGCTTTTTACCGTGAAAGCTTTTATCTGGCTTGGTTTCACTAACAAGCACTAAAACCCAGCATAACAGTCATATCATATTTTGCGTGTATATAATTGTGAACATTCTGACACCAATTCCTTATTTGACAATATAGCTCATATGACACCAAAGAAGAAGACATGAAGCCGGAGTTGTTACACTTCCAAAATCTGTAGATTGCCTGTCTGATCGAGGTACTTGTTGATTGCTGAGCTACTGTGAAACAATCAAATTGGAAAACACTCCCTATTTTTACCAGTGGATTCTTGTTTCTTTTTTTTACAGATACCTTCAATGTAGTAGCAAAATTATTTGAGTGTTTCTTTGTCATCACTGAAGGCAAGTTGAAAGAGCAACCCTCTCAATTTCTCTCATTCATTGATAGATTCAACAAATAATGTTGCACTTCTAAAGACTGATGTTAATTTAAAAGTTCCAGTTATTCAAAAGCACTTTGTCTGTGGATGTTTTTTTTTTTTATATACACTGTATTTTTACTCTTGTAAATACCTCGACACTCTATAGTATTACGTTTTTGTATATTTATTATAAATACTGGAATAAAGTATTAACTTGGCTCCACATGCAATGGCATTGTGTATTTTTGATATTTGTAAAGAATGTGAACACACATTTATTCAGGAGAAATACAATGTGGTTACTTCAGTAGCCTGCAAATGGACAATGGGCTGCATTCTCTGCATCCTGACATTCTCTTACTCATTCTTAATTGTTCTTGTGAGAAAAAAATATCACTTTGAAGGGACTTTTTTCCTGTGTGTGGGGAATTATTGAGTTTCTCATTTAAAGAAAGTGTTGAAGCATCACATTAGACATAGAAGTGGCTTTAGATCCTAGAGCAGGCCCTAGTCCAGCCATGCCTTTAATAGGAGTGAGTGATGCTACTATGTAATGAGATGTGACCTGTTGGCTTGACTGCCTGAAAACTCAAATATCATTATTGTGTGTGTGTGTAATATTATTATATTACACAAAGACACACACGCACTGAACCACTGTGACATCAGGAGATGGGTCTGATGGTTCTTTAATCTACTGCTTGTCCATTACAAGATTCATTACAATCAACAGAACTGTTGACTCGATTATGACCCAGTTCTACTACATGCAAGAAGATCAGTCGTGCTATTTATGTACGCTTCATCACAATCTTCATTTAGCCTCGTGTACATGTCCCAACAAGAAATAATATCAGATTTTAACATAAATAGACACCCACTTTCTATAAATGGGCTTGGTCTAGAAATAGTCTTGGTCTACAAATTGTCGTGATTTATAAATGGCCTTGGTCTTCTAGTGGTCTTAGTCTACAAACAGTCTTGGTCTATAAACAGTCTTGGTTTACAAATTGTCGTGATTTATAAATGGCCTTGGTCCTCTAGTGGTCTTGGTCTACAAACAGTCTTGGTCTACAAACAGTCTTGGTCTACAAATGGGCTTGGTCTGTCTCCTGTCTATGCACATTTGTATTGTTTTGTTGTTTTTTTTCTGTTTCTTCTTGCGTGTCCTGTCCTCCCTCTTCATCTTCCTCCCTCCCTCCTCATACTGTAACCTTAATCACAATCATGTGCCTCTAACTAGCCCCACAACCCTTCTCATATATTTAATTGCACTTTTCTGAATGCTGAACATTTGCCACTGATTGGAGAGATCTCATTCCAAGGGCCAGGGCAATCTATTTTGGGCCAAATGTGGAATGTATGTGGCATAAATTGCATCCATTCTTGCCTTCCTGTCAAAAAGGAGGTTTTCTTTGCCGCTGTTGCTTGTTTTCGGGCCTCAGGCTCTTGGTTTCTGAGACAACGTGATTGTAGCAGACACTGTAAATGAAGATAAATGAATTGAACTGGTGCATAAAGGTCAGTAAGAAGATGATAGCATTGATTGAAATAACAAGATAAAGCTTCCCAGGATATGTTTTGATCCTGGTATGTTGATCTTTGCTTGAGTTTGAGTTTTTCACATTAGATGCATTTGATCCACTTCCTCTTCCAAATCTTTTTTTTTTTTTTTTCAATAAAAATGCAGCACCACACCCATCCTGAATCATCGTCGTCCGAAACCACTGGAAATATTTGCGTCAAGAGACAACTTTGAAGTGGGATGGTCCCGCACGTCAGATGAACTTTCAGATTTGTTTTGGACGCTCCTACATGCCCAGTGTTTTTGGAAAGAGATTTCTTAAAAATCCCAGTTCAAATGTGAATGGCCACTCCTGACTCAAGGATGAGAGGAAACAAGATGCAGCAGCGCATGTCCATCATCAGTTTGAGTGTCCTTCCACAGGAAGTCCAGAATATTTGTGTGAGGGTGCACCTGATGAGGACAGAGCCAGAACTAAGAGTCAGAACACAAAGAAAGCAAGAAGTGGGATAATGGTATAGAAGGGAAGGAGATGATGACTTAAGTCCACAAGGTAAGGAGACCATCAGCAGGCGATGACCATTTAAGTATTATGGTAACTAATGAATGCTGTGTGTGATAATGTTAAGATGATTCCTTAAGGCTCATCATCACATATCAGCCTAATGTCTTTTTCTCATGTCAGTTTTGGTTTAATTGTTTCAGTCATACGTCTGCGAGAGATGATGTGATTGACAGCTGAACAGGAGGTCTGCTGCATGAACCTAGCAGTGAATAACGTACCCCCCCCCGCTTCTGGTTCCTAGTACCTACACGATGTAGGCCAGTCTCTGGGCCATTTTATAAAAAGTCCTGTTAAGGATACTAGAGCAGATTTCACCCTTAGTGCTGCACATTCTAACTTTGTCCTCTTCGGCCCCTCCCAGCCAACCCAATCATTCTCACCCATCTCTGCATACTCACCATAAAGCCCATAACAGCTGGGATTGCATTTACCTGTTTACCACTCGCCTTTTTTTTTCATTGATTGCCCCCCCCCCCATCTGCTTTCCTGATGGCGTGAATATGCTCCACCAGTCAGCGGTAGTTTGTGAACAATTCCGATACATATCAATGAAGTTAATGTTGCATAATCACAAACTTCACATTTTACCCCCATCTGGAACACAGAAACAGAATGAAAAGTTAAAAGTATGCGTACAAGTTTAAAATAAAACAACAAAGCTTATCATCCTTGCCATGTGCTTCAACAGGACTCCATCAGTTATATATCTGTATTTGTAAGTACTTCAGGGTTGTTTACTGGAAGCCTCATTGAGCTGGTTGTGGTCTTCATGTTGAAAACGTGTGGCAGTCAGTGAGGGAACCTTCTCTTCAGGAAGCTTTAAATCAAAACCAGCAAATGACAGCGAGATGTTCAGCTGACTCCCATGGCGATCCCACAATAAGTCTTTATCATGCGTCAGAGCACAGCAGGGAGGAAGCTCATCTATCCTGTTTTTGTGGAAGCTGCACTGTCATCCCATCAAAGCGAGGGCCTTATTGAGGCCACCAGTCAAAGGTTCTTGTTTCCCAAAATTGTCCCCACTTCGATAATACAATGCATATTTTATCTTTATGTGATGTGTAGAACACACACACACACACACACACACACACTCACATCCTTATACTTCTATCATTGTGAGGACTTTTATATACCCATCCCAACTAACCACCTGACCCTAACCTCAACTTTAAAGTCACACCTTAACCCTTGAACAGTCCTTTGAAGTTGAGAGGACCAGCCAAAATGTCCTTACTTCCCAGAAAATGTCTCCCCTTTGATAATGGAATGCAGATTCTCAATACGTGGCAAGTACCAGAAAAACAACATACAAACACACGCAAGGCGCAAACACGCACACAGAGTGCTGCACGCAATGTGGCGACAGTAAACCGGAATACCAGACTGAGCTGTGGGGCTGGAAAAGATGGATAAAGTAAATTCAGTGTAAAACACCCAAGTCTCCAAAGCAGTTTTGATTACATGGGTGGGCGAAAATCTTTCAGCCCAAAACAAACAAGGCGTCAGTCTTTCCCAATGACTCCTTGGATTTCGACCAGCAACCGTTGTTAGGCGTGAATACCGTCACCGTGACGACCATATAATTTAAGGCTTTTATTTGAATGTCTTTTTTTTTTTTTGAGCAAAGGCAGCAATGCTTTTAATATCTTTTCATATCTGCTCTTAGTAATCCATCACTTCAAATTATCCTGGAACATCTGCTGAGGTTAAGGAACATTCCTGATTGTAATTTCAAGCGACCCGATGTGTAATGTTGGTTAAAACCCGCGTAGATTCATGGAATGATGCAGCTGAAGACGTCAGACTGAGCCAGCCCCTGTGACTCACTCCAGTCTAAAAAAAAAAAAAAAAAAAAATCTTGTGCATGACAAACTGATTGTGACCTGATTTTTCCTTTTAAATAAGGAACCACAATCTGCTGTTAAGGAAAAAAGGAGGGGGAAAAACA
The DNA here is from genome assembly GCA_911728415.1 of Lagocephalus sceleratus. Taxonomy (NCBI): domain Eukaryota; kingdom Metazoa; phylum Chordata; class Actinopteri; order Tetraodontiformes; family Tetraodontidae; genus Lagocephalus; species Lagocephalus sceleratus. The sequence goes on from CAJVRN010000011.1 coordinate 1,067,923, forward strand.
AACCCAAACAAATCTGTAACTAAAACTCCACTGAACATTGACTTGCCTCGGAGACTCCATCAGTTATATATCTGTATTGGCCCATTGCCCATCTAGTTTAACGATATCGATGCATGGAATAGGCATTCGTGACAAGATTACATGATGTTATTGCACTGATATCCACCAAAAAAACAAAAATCTGACGGCATGGTAGCAGTAAATGTGTTCAATCATGTAAATGTCCAATGATAATGTAAGTCAATGACTCACGTTCCACTTAAAAACAACACCTTTTTTTGCTTTGTTCCACCACAAAATACAATTTGGTCAATATTGGCACACAAATATTCAAATGTTACTTCGTTATATTTATTAAATAGATGACAACATGATAACATTGGGTGATCACAATCAATTATTTACTGAGGCATGACATTTTAGGGTGGGTAATGTGGTTATTTTCCTCGGCACTGTGACTGAGGTGTTTTGTTAAAAAACAAAAAGGAAGAGTATTAAAAATTGGGGAATTGATATTCTGTGATATATAGTTTAGTGCATGATTATATATAGTTTAACGTATAGCAAAGATTTGTAAAGTTTTGCCACTTAAAAAAATTGTCACTTAAAAAAAGGTAATCTTTGTATCGTACCACTTTAACATTTAACTTTGACCTTAAAGATCTAATCAGTTCACCTTGTGCCAAATTCAGCAAAAAATACTTTTATGCATTTTTGAGATATCCAGTCAAATCCTCTTCTTGTTTTTTAATGTACAAGTAGACCTAAAGGCATGTACCAAATATAAATTGTTTCTCAGCCCACATTTCAAATCTGGTCATGTATTATTATTATTATTATTATTATTATTATTATTATTATTATTATAGGATCCATACTTGAGAATTCATCCCTCATTGCATTCACAATACATCTTTGAATAATTTTCTTACTTCAAAATGAAGACACAATTCTTTTTTATTCTTTATTTTGGACAAACAATCACCATAACAGATACAACCACAAGCATATAAAGCTGTTGTCGGGCCCGTAGCAGCTCATCGACATTCAAACGTTTGAACGAGTCTACTTTTCGGCTCTAGGGCGCCATCTTCTGGTCGTTTAAGGGGATGACATTCCCTCCACATTGTAACCGATTTCAAATGGTGCTAGAAACGAAGGAAACTCTAAACACCAGAGGAAAACGGTCAGCCCTGATAAGAGGGGGGCTCAAAAGAAAGTGATAAAGCAAGTGGACTTAACTTATATATTCTCTTTGGATCGCTGAAGAGTTCTGAAAAATACCCTGATTGCGAAATTGCAATCAGTGAATTCTGCTCATATGTTCATGACTGAAAACGCCGAAATGTACAGAGCTGATCCAGATGAGCAGTCTCACATGAAGGCGAATGGTTACAGAAATCTTTTCCTACTCAAGAACACCGATTTCAAATGGTGCTAGATGAGATTTAACACTCTAAAACACCATCAGAAATCAGTTCCCTGGGGAGGATGCTTCCAAAAACCCAAAAGCCCTTCCAGTCATCTCTCCTCTGGTCATTTCCTGAAATCCTGAAATTACAAATAAATCAATGTTAATGAAAGCAATGCATATTTAGAGGGATCTGTGTCGAGAAATAACCAGATCTACATTTGCTGTGAGGTAGATGTTCTTTCCTAGTGTCTTGTCAAACTGTCCGTCATTCCTTTTTGATGTTTGCATGTTTCAGACGATCAAAAATACGCAGCAATATTACAGTGACGATACAAATCAATATGATTTCAGGTATACTGTCAAACGATAAGGTTAGTAAACAACACTCTTCCCTTACTTTAGGAGGCTTAAAATAAGTCCATCTGACACACACACACACACACCACCACCACCACCACCACCACCACACGCACACGCGTGCAAAACAATTTTTACATTGTGCCAAAAAAAATAGTATATTGGAAATACAAATATACATTTTCCAAAGACCAAGCAATGGCTTCAGTGTGATTAACAGCAACAAAAATAATCTGTGCCTGCGATAGAGTGTCCAGAATGAGACGGCATCTTAGTGGCTTGTGTTTGAAACGCATCCGCTTTTATTGACTCAAGGCTTAACGTCTCAAGAGCGCCATCTGGCGTGCACCACGGACACGACATTTGATTATTGCTCCGTCGAGATGCTTTGATATCTCGTTACACGTTATTAACACATTATCCCCTTTGTGAATGCTTTGAACACCGTTCTCTCGCTTGACAGTGATACTGAACAATAAACTTCCGAAAAGGCATAAACAACAGATGTGCCGATTAGTTATATTTCTGTTATTGAATATGAAATTTGGCCGCAGAGGAGAGCCATCGCAGTTTATCTAACATGTACTTTGACCCTGAGAAAAGACTCAAATATCCTCAGTGTCAGCGAGCACCCCCATTATTTGGATAAATACTGAGTCAGCTTAGAGAACAGTTACGTACGCGCAGTTATGTACGAAGGCCGCTTTCATCTGTTCCCAATCTTTTTTCCTGTTCCTGTCCTTTGATTTTCGACAAAATGACCTGACCGTCTTATTCAAGGCAGAAATGAAAAGTCAAGGAACAGATGCTACATGTATAAAATAGAAGAGATGAACTTTATTGTTCCCAAACTGGGAATGCGCTGGTCGACTGAGCAACAAAACTCACCCAAATACTCTAAGAAGCACTGGCCTGGTTCGTATTCGAACAGGTGATGTGAAATCAAGACTGAAAGCCTGTATGTGTGTCACCGGGTGTGTGCTGTATGCCGTGTGGCCGGCCGTCTGTGCGTGTGTGGTAGGTGGTTAATCCTCTTACAGATTACAGGTCCTAATTTATCAGGAGTGAGAGGTGCAAACTCATCGAGCTAATGTGTTTTTAAAGTTACTCCTCAACATCTGTGCACCCATGGAATGTTGATACACCCCGCAACATCTGTAACGATCTGTGCACGGCGACTAGGAACGGTCTAGATGGATCCGGAGGTGGATTAGGTTTACAGCAGGACAAACAATAATAAAAAAAAAAAAAAAAAAAAAAGAAAACTGATCGTCGTGGTTGAAAGGAGGGGCATAAACTGCAATTGCCTTTGCTTTTCCTTGTAATTGGACTTTCGGACGCAGACGGCCTCGCCACTGTCTGCATCGACTCTCAGCCAATCACTGACCTCGTCCTGAACGAGCCACTCGCGCTTCAACAAAAACGATGAAGCGTAACATGTGCAATACTCGCAAACAGAAATCCACACGTTCACACAGAGAGATTTCTATGACGCTACTACTACTACGACTAATAACGATGATAATAACAACCACGACAATAAGGAAAGGCATACCAGTGTATTGGGTGTTCGGCTACTGAGGAATACTGTTTCTCACTCACATAATACTCAGGCCAGTAGTGATTCAGTCGAAATTTAGCAGCGTCATCTCTTGGCTCTGTGTCACTCCCATTCAACAGGATGTGTGTAGGAGGGGTCTGTTTTGTCTCATCCCATCTTTTTTTTCTGATGTTTCTGCGTGGGCTACAGGTGACGACTGGCTCTCTCTCCTGTAAACACGTCTATCGGTAGAATCCCCGTCTCCTCAGAAGCGCTGCCCATTGCCTGACTGTGAGTACCGGACTGCCTCTGCATGTAAACGAACGCTCCCCATCTGCAGCACTGACAGCAGATATTTCATGTCGCACGTATCACATTTCGCATATATGAACCGCAAAGCATCTTTCCCTAAAAGACTGGTAAAATACCTATAGAGGCCTTGCTCCGCGTGTCCTGGCCAGCATCAGAAGACGTGCTCGTCTACTCCTTCGACTACAGACGCTGAAGCAGTAGGGGTTTTTTTTTTTTTTTTTGGGGGGGTTTCTTATTCAGTATTTTCAGAATAGCCCACATAAAAGCAGTCATTTGTCCTACCGTCTTCACCCCCGCTACGACAGTAAGATTCCCCCCCGAGAGTCGATGGATAACAAAGGCTTCTTTTCCTACGCCTCCCTCCTCTGAGATTCACCTCGGATTCACCCGCTGACCAAACAAATGCCCTGAGCAGTGACACATGTGCGTGTCTCACTTTCACCTCGGAGGCTCCGGGAAAGGGCAACAACAGGGAGCGTCATCTCCCAACCCTTTGGCAGGTGAGCAGGCAGAGGAGCCACACCCTCGTACGCCAGCAGCAAGCCTTCCAACAGCAACAGTGCTGTCATGTCTTGTATTGTGTCCTGGGAGGGTACTTTACAAGATCTCGTAAAAGGCTGGAATCCTCTCAATGTCACCAGCGAAAGCTTTTTTTCTTTTTTTCGATGGTGGTTGGGGGGTGGTGGTGGTGGGGGGGGGGGGATCGGAACTACGGCTTTGCTCGCTGCCACTGCGGACAAATAAACAAGGGGATGAATACAGTCAGAATAAAGAATTCATGGGGAATTAAGGAATACCTGGACGTCAACATCTCCTCACCCTAGGATGGTTTTTTAGGTCGACAAATGTTGCTCAACAGCACCCCCCTTGTTTGGCCAAGAGACGTTTTCATCAAGTGCGCACTGAAAAAGCCATATTCCACTGGCAACTGTGACGCAGCAAACATTTATGGCGTTGATTACTTTAAAGGTAAATAACAACTTCGTGTCAACTGCTTGAATGTTCTTTTTCTTTTTCCTCCCCCCCCCCCGCCCCCCTCTATCAGACAAAGAGCAGAACAACCATTCCAAATCAAAGTATCTTTATCTAACACTTTATCTAAAACGCGCCGTTATTCCGTTCGCAGCACTTCTATCGGTCGGTGAGGCCACGGGCTGGAAAAATCCTCGTGCCAATGGAAACGAGGGGAATATTGTTGTCTTCCTCATCGGGATTACGCACTCTTCATCTCTTGCGCAGCATCCTATTCCGAGCTCTTCCCTTCACACGCCATCCGTGCCGCGTTACAAAGCGTCGGCGGACGCCGCAATTTTGAAACCGAAAAAAAAACCAAAACATTATCGGGGGACAAGTTGCGAACACAAGTGGTGTGTCGCAGCATGTTGGCGGACGGCGGCGGAAATTCCCCCCGGATTCCCGAGGCTGGTCGCTCCTGCTCTCTGACGCAGTTTCATTTACCTGTTGTCACGTCGCCGCTGGAACGCTCGTGATTTCAATTTTGACCCCCCGGAAAAAGTGTTTAAAGGCCATTTTTATCAACAAGTACCGGACTTTCGCGTTGCCTCCGTTCGCCACTTTCGCGTTTGTTGCCCCCCCCCACGTTTCACAAAACATCGAGCTGACGCGTTTAATTGATGTGGAAATAGGTTAGACTCGCCTGGCGATAAATCCCACATACGTAGCCTCTACGCAAAATACGCAACAATGTGTCGCGCTCGCCCTTTAATAACATAAACAACTTACGTGTTTATTACAAGCCTCTTCGGCTTCCATGTCGAAAGGAAGTCGTCTGTTTCCTGGCGTCGCGCAGCAACGGATACTTAGTGAATGGACGTGTCGACCAGTTTCCAGTTTCATTCTTATTATTGCCATAATCAATCTCAGAGAACACGTTCATCACAGTGGATCCCCTTAACGATTTTCCATAGCGCAAGACGAGAGGCCCGCCCCCGACACTCCCCCGGCCGCTGATTGGCCGGGCCTCTCCGGACTCTTTTCTAATCGCCTGAATCACATGTGGATGACGCATGTTTACAAACATCGGTGAGATCACATGGACGACGCTTTACCGTAAACGAATGGATTTTGACGCAACTCCCAGGGTGTCGTGACGACCGCGCGTCATCTCTTTTTCGGACTGTTGAACTAAACGAGACAAATTAAATCCAGAAACATGTCGGTCAGGTCCATTTAACCGTTCATATTAAAAAAAAAACACACACCTACGGTCTTTTTAAAATGCCAGTATTTGATAAAAGATAGAATATTAGTATATTGTTTAAAATCCCCATAAGTTTTTGTCTTATTTTGTTGTATTTTCTGTTTGCAAGTCGTAATTCATGTAGACACGTTTATTTGTATTTTAATGATTTAATTCATGTCATCTTATTCTGTCCTGAGTCTCTCAGTAATCTTTATGCCTCCGTGCACTTTTGAAATCTTTGAATATATATATATATATATATATATATATATATATATATATATATATATATATATATATATATATATATATATATATATATATATGCGTTTATTTAAAGTAAAGGTTTCTTTTTATTTCTTTAAAAACAAAAAGTCATTTATCAACATGTTTTTGTTGGTGATCTTACAATGTCAAACACACATGTTATTACTTCAGCATAACTGATTTGGCTCTGTTAACATTATCTAGTGTAACATCACACAGTTTATGATTATTGAAATGTGTGATTTAAAAACTGTAAACCACAAATAATCTATTCAGTGATATGATAAATTGCGATGCCATTTCTTTAAAAAAAAAACAAAACAAAACAGATGTTCTTTAAAAAATATTGATAGGATATTTCTGTCTGAGTAGTAAATTAAGGGTCTTAGCTCACATGCAAGAAAAGTCATAATCTAACTTTAAACCTTTTATTTTCTGTGATTCATGATTTCTGTCTGGTCCTGTGGTCCTGTTAAAGCTGCCAGTGCAATTTACGCTAACTGAGTGACTCACAAGTGATCCACTATTCCTTACGATAAATGGTGCGATGACATCACCCGTGTTTTGGCGGGGTTTCACCCCTGAATAACCTCTATTAAAAGGGCAATAAAGTATTACACGCTTACATATAAATCCTGCAACACTTAATTCACCAAAGCTATAAAGCCTTGTGTATGGGTGTGTGTGTTTGTGTGTGTGTGTGTGTGTGTGTGTTTATGTGTGAATTGTAGATTTTATTGTATACAGCATCCAGACTAGTACTGACATTGCTCATGGAGGTTCTCATTCATCCAGGTTATAGTTATCCATAGCTTGATCTAGGTGAGCACCTGGACTTGGTTAATGTTCTTGAAGACATTTGACCCTCTTCTCCAAAAGTCTCCTTCAGTTCTGAAATGGCTGGAGCCAGAGGTTGAAGGTATAGTGTAATTGTTGTTGACCATTTGCATGCTAATGATCTGGGTGGTCAGCTGAGAGTTGTTAGCAAGGTCATTGACCTTAGATCAATACTGACAGTACTGGCATTGTTGCTGTTCTTCAAAGGATGACCCCAGACCCTGGTCCATGGTCTCTTTGACGAAATTGAAACAGTTGTCCAACTCTTAGTTGTGCCTGTATCAGTCGGAAAGAAGTTTCAGCAACAGTAGAAGGCTGGGGACCTGGTAGGTGAGCTAGACAAGAGAGGGGTTGCTCACCAGTTTGCCTAATGATTCTTTTAAATATTCTTTGGAGTTGTCAGAAGGATGAACCCCTTTCTTTTTCCCTTTGCAGTTCTTGTAGGAGCTATAGTTCATTTATAGAAGCAGAGCGAAAGGCAAATGCAGTCATTTTGGCCCATGTCAACTTCTAAAAGGAAAATGAAATCTCACATGCTTCCTTCTTTATTTATAGTTCTGAGTTTAATACAGTTGCATTAGGATGTTTGTTCATTCATACCATGGTCATTAGGTACTCTTCCTTATGATGAGAAAAGGTTACAAAAGATGTCTAGATGTTATGACAGGGTGATTTTCTTGGAAAGCAACAATGGGGAGAATTTGCCCAGAAATAATTGGAAATATTTTATGTTGTGGCTGAATATGAGCTTCCCTCTGTGAAACACCCGCAGCTGCTGCTGGTGTGGAGTGTAAGGAGTTAAAAAGCTACTGCAGTAATAAAATGTGACAAATCATTTAACAAACAGTGCCTTTTCCGGCCAATAGGGGGTGCTGAAATGCCCTCAGCAACTCCCAACACCCTTGATTCCTCTGTCAAAATGATCCAGTTACCAGACAACATTAGAGTGACCTTTGGACCTATACTCAGTTTTATACCAATTATATCTAATTCTAGTCTCCAGCACATCTCATGATGAAAGAATAAAAACAGTCACATTAGCTAAAATGACACTCGGTTAATTTGGCTAATGACAACACATTGATGTTATTGCTATTTGATTATAAAATTTGATGTATTGGATTTATTAAATATGGAGTTTGGAGTCAGTGATGACAATAAAACAAATTAATGTATAATTTTCTATGAAACAAATGGGAAGTATGTGGTTTTATCGCAATGAGCAAAAACAAGTATAAATTTCACTCATTTGAACCATGTATATGTCAAATACTGAAATTAGTTTCATGATACGGTTAAAGTTAAAAAAACAGGACCAGGCCACAGTCGCTCAGTCTGGAACTGGGCAAAGAGTTGATGACTCTTCCAGACCAGAAGTCGGCTGGTTAACAGGAGACATGCAAGGGCATCTTCTGCATCCATGTTTGAGTGAGGTACCAAACCCCCAAATACTCTGAGCATGGGTTGAGGACATTTTACTTACCCTGACGCCCTTAATAATTGTATGTGAATGCTTCTTTGTATCATCTTCATCCTCATCATCATCATCTTTAACAGTAATTTCCCTCAGTGGGACTAATTAAGAATGGTTCGTCTTCTTCACTGAAAGCACTACACCTGAGATCCTCCAAACACATCATCAGCAGATTAACATTTACTTCAGAGACTTTATTATGCCAATGTGGTATACTTTACATGCAGGCTTCATCTGGCATGCACTCAGGCAGAACATTTTTTTTTTAACATGTATTTCTTTATCAAATTGGTGCTGTGTTTTTCTGCACAAAAGCAATGACCTTTATATAACAGATCTGATTAATGATAAACCAGCAACTAGTCAGCTTTTACTTTCAGTAACACAGATTAAATTCTGGAAATTGATTTTTTTTACTTGTACAAATAAAGTAGCTGACCAATTACAAATGGTAATTTATGTCTCCAGATTCTTGTGAAGCATTTGGAGTTAGTAAGAAAAATCTTGGCCACAAATTCTTTGCTCCAGTTCTAGTTTATCTGTGCCACAAACATGTGTTAACATGTGTTTACACATTCCCATAAAAAGTGGTAGTACATTTGTCAGTTTCTTCATTTTGAGTCAAGTTAAATGAATCTTTTAAGATTCACAGGTGTTTAAGAAGTTTCATTCAATAAAGAGAATAGAGAAAAACATTTTATGTCTCGTTCCAGAGCATTTGCAAGAAAAACAAGATAAATGCTGTAAATACAAATGTTCATAAACCAATAAGCACAACACAATTGTGCTTAGGACATTTCTGAAGGTTGAACACATGCAGCCACTTGTACGTAGAACCTGCTCCAAGCTGTTCGCAAATTCTATGGCAGTGATTATATTGATAATTTTGGCAACTGTCAATACATTCTGTGATTTCTTCAGTTCCTAAAAAAGTCAAAAAAAAAAAGCACAAACACACATACAAATGTAGACAACATTATCGGGTATTTTAAAATCTAATCTAACCTACCTGTTCAGCATAATGATCTAATTCACTGAGGCATACTGGTACACTTTTTTGTCAAAATATAAGAAGCAAAATAACAAGGTCTTCAATCTTCATAACGGGGTCTTTCATCTTATGAAGAATATTAGTGATTGTTTTTTAACATTGTAACAATATGATATCTGATATGTTTAACAAATTCTACACATGGCTTACTACTTGGCCTAGTTTCCATCTCCCAAAATTTCAGGTTAAGGGCAAAACTGAAAAATGCAAATTGTGAATCACTTGGGGCTTCCAAAGAACTGCAAAAATCTTCATCTCTTAACTGTATAATTTTGCTGATGTCAGTGTCACAATTAATCATTTTTGGGCTTATTTGGGATTGACAGAACACATCTGGCATTTATTTGTCTACAATGATACTTCAATTCAAGGCAGTTAATTAATCCTAGGCCTGGCCACTACTACTGAAAAGGCTCCTTTTGGTAACCTGAAAGCTCAGTGATCCTCAGCTTTTCACATTATGGGCATTGCTGTTATGGTCATATCATCATGTGCTTCACTGATGCTGCCATTCAGTGCATTTATACGGACTTGAGTATCCCGGTTTTGATTGAATTTTTGGGTATCCACTTTATGTGTTTGTGTATGTAAACATCATATCCTGATTTCTGAAACCAGGATATGCCAGTGTCCTGAACTTCAAAGGAAAATGGGTCCTTTAGCATATATATGGTTATCATAACCAGGATGCTCAAGTCCACGTAAACATGCTGAATGTTTTACAGAAGAAAAAGGAAGAAGAAGGTGAAAACGTGATTCACATCTCAGTGTCAGCCACAGGGGTCACACTGGCAGAGTGCCCGTTAGTCGTGGGGCTGGGGTTGGTCCCGTTTTCTGGTGGAGACTCTCTGTTGACGGTGGGTTTGTCAAGCGGCTCCTGAGGCAGGGGGGCCACAGATACCAATGTGTTGGCTTGGTTCTCCTCATCCACCTGGAAAGATTCAGCCTACAAATAAAAAAAAACACATCTATGAGCAATGTGGATTTTACGATATAGCACCAACAACTGTTTAAATATACGCCCTGCAAACACGGACATATGCATACTTTGTTTGCGAGGTTTATGGGTCTCAGCTGTGTGTACACTCAAAAGGGTGCAAGGAAATGATTTACTGGTAGGTGTTAAACTTGGTACTTGCTTGTGGTCTTCTCTTTCTTGTTGCAGAAGAAAACAACTCCATTAAAGTATCTTATTTCAATAGTAACATTTTGCCATAATGTATATGATCCCATGATAGAGTTTTCAGTGATCTTTTCCATACAACCTTTCTCATGGGTGTAACCGCATATGCAAACACTTAAATGTGTCATGAATATGAGAGGGCAGAAAATTTAAACTGCAGCTCCTGTTGAGGGTCTGTGGTAGAAATGGGTAAAAGAAGCAAGTGCTGCTTTCAGTTAAAAAGGTGTTTTGAGCAATGGCTTCATGATTATTTGTTATTGAACATGCTGAACCAGTGCATTAAATAAATTAATGTGTAAATGAATGAGGATTTATTAACATTGATATGGGATTGTGAACAGATAGATCAGGGGTGCAAAAGCTTTTGTGAATTAAGGCATTTGACAATATGAAAAGGTTGCAACAAAGTAACCAAATTCAGATTTCATATAAATGAACTGACATTTCATTATTTTTCCATTGCTCTGATACTTTCAAAATAGACAATAAACTAGCCTTCTGAAAAAGGCTTGCTATATTTGGCATTTTGACCACTTTGGTCACTTGACTCATGTGCCCACATGTAATGAAAGTTATCTTGGAGTTGTTTCACTTTTCCAGTACATACAACTCTCTGATAGTGAGTTATAGTATGTTACATGTATATTGCATGTTTCATCTTGTAATGTCTCTTCATATTACACTCCTTCAACATTACCATGACAAATGCAGTTTTTATTTGTTTTCCAACTTAACTGAAGGCATCAGCCTTAATTATCCTACAAATGTTCTTTACACTTCAGATATGACAGAGGAGCTGAAAAGTATGTTCATATGTCTCAACCTAAACTTGTATTCATGACTCAGACTGGGAAGTGGGCCAGTTCCAAAAATTCCTTGGAATTCTTTCAACTCATACATGGAATATTCCCAAATGGGAAATTTCTGAGTTTCTAGTGGCCTGAAGTTTTCACTGCTATGCTGATGACACAGCTGTATTTATCCAGGAAACCAGAGGAAACAGAACAGTTACTGAAACTCCAGGCTTGTCTTAAAGACATTAGCTCTTGGATGACCTCAAATTTCCATCTTCTTAATTTGGACAAAATTGAGGTCATTGTGTTTGGTCTGAAAATCCTCAGGAATAGATTATCTGATTGCACCATTATGCTGAATGTTTTTTTAGCCTCTAGTTTGTCTGTATGAGTCTTGGACTAACCTTTATTTAACCTCCTAAGACAGATATGTGGACATTAGATTTTGGGTCACCTATAATATAACAGCTAACTCTGCTTAGTATGAAGCAAAATGTCCTCATACAAGGACCCTTAAATATTATATTATTGCAAATTTAGATTGATTGTCCTTCTATGTCGACATAATTTTCCCCAAAACACACTAGTTTCAAAATATTGTTAAAATATGATTCTCAGTATTTATACTTATCAGGTCCCAATAATCCTAAATAGCAAAGATAAATGAAGAGTGTATATCAGAAATAATCTAATCTAAGGCTTTTTAACCTATACATGAAAAGCTCCACTTTTCCCCTAATATTGCAAAGATTGGGAGCATCCAAACTAACACTGAAAAGCTTGTCCATGTCCATTTTGTTACCTTTTGGCTGGACTATTGTAATTCACTGTTATCTGGATGTCTGAATAATTATTTGAGAAGGCTGCAGCTGATCCAAAATACTGTGGCTGGAATTCTGACAGGAATTGGCAAAGTGATCACATTACTCCTGTGTTGCCTTCTCTTCCCTGGCAGGCCATAAATCCTCTGTATAATTACTCTATTTCCATGTATGATGCATGTTTCTGTTCTTCTCCCATTTCTGTCCTTCTTCCCTCCTCCTTTAGCCAGCCTGCCATCAGCAGGAGCTGGTTTTCCTTGACACTGTTTCTTGTTTGGGGGTCAGGCTCCGGGTTTATGTAAAGACTAGAGACTATTTTGATTGTAACAGATGCCATATAAATACAGTTGAATTAATGTATAAACCTGTCTACGTTCAGTATGATTGCTCTTGCTGTGTGTAAAAAAATGGAACTCCACAATGAATCTGTATAATTTATTTATTCTGTTTGTGTTAGGAGGCCAAAAAATGATTCATTGTAAGCACTGCATGATAAATGATGAAGGCCATGTAGCAAGTCTGCTTTTGGGCTGTGATTAGGCCTGGGACCATACTTTGGGCATGCCTGACTTATATATTTCACGAAGTAAAGGCAAGTACACATAATAACAACTTGACTCGGTCTGTACTCACCAGCCTGACACCTTTGGAGTTCTTGCGGTGTGTCTTGAAGTAGTAACCAGCTACCAGAAGTGCAGCCAGCAACAGGCCGATCAAAAGCAAGGAAACCAGCACCAACTTTGACTTTTGTCTCCAAACAGGAACAGCAGTCTCCACACCAGTCTAATGAGAACAAAATCAAAATATCTATAGCCAAGGAAACTGTACTTATGCCACAGAGACTGTAATCTAATTCACCAAAAAAATCATTGATGGGAGGTAAATATCCATTATCTTATTGCTTCTTCCTGTTGTGGCTTAAATATTGAAGAGAAAAACAACTCCGCCCATGGTATTTGTTTGCAGAAATTGGATGTGTTGTACAAAACCGTTTTCTGAACTAAAAATAAAAAAGTGCAGTTTGTACACAGGAGTGTGCAATGAAAGGAAAAACACTCCTAAATTCCTAATTAGATGCATGTTTTCCAGCAAAGAAGGAATTTGAAACCAGTGACACTCACAAAGAGCCTGACAGGCTTCACAGGCACACCCAAAAACTGGAGATTGTGTGTCCCAGTTACAAGGAAAGAAAGATATTTGGAGGCTGCTTGCTTGTCACAGAAATTGTCGGTGTGCAGCAGATTGGAGGCTTTGGAGTAGTTTCAAAACTCTGTTTCTCTCTCCTCAAATTAATTGTGTCTGTCTGGGGTCATTATGAGCTCACCAAAACTTTGCTACTATTAGATGTTAGTATTGACAAATTGACTTTACTGGCCAGTCTGCAGTTTAATTAGGTCATGTCAATAAAGCTTCCTCTGCATTCTTTTTCTAATATAAATACATATGAAACATATATCATTATATATTAAAAGGAAAATGGATTGGAAAAGTAATACTATACCTTATCTTTGATGTTGTCATTGTTGAATTTATTGGTCATCCCAGAAACATCAGCTGAAAGTAACAGGATGAAAGGTAAAAATGCAATATTTTATGTTTTTTTCTTTTATTGACTGTAAGCTGTTATTGACAGACCACTGCCAGTGCTTCATCCATTATATTTTTGCTCACCTTCAACATAATTTCCAGAAACAATAATTTCATCAGATCTGTCCTGCTGGAAGATCTCTAGTTTACAGTCTTCACCACACAAGTCCTGTAGAACACTTTGAAGCTTCACTCTGGTGTTTTCCTGCAGCCCCCCATCAAAAAAAGATGATTATTATTGGTAATATGGTAATATTGGTAATATAGTATGATTTCTCTAATTATTTTAAATAATCTCAGATACAGTTTTACTTTAATTTACAAAAATGCAGTTGAATAGTAAATGAAACCAGGACTCATCAACAATATTTCGGCGATGAAGACCAGATAAAGACTTGATTTGGACCTTTGGAACATAGATCACGGTGGGTGATAGTTTGAGATAGACTTAGACTTAAGAATGTCAGAATATTGATTTCATATTTGAATTTGTGTAGCAGTTAATAAAAATGTGGTCTTCTTATTACAAGATAAACTAGAATCTTGCTGTATAACTGGATGGAGATACAATATCACTTAAACTTGCTGTTATAATACCTAATATGACAAAGGTTTTATAGGGTCGGCAGTTATGTATGTATGTATGTATGTATGTATGTATGTATGTATGTACGGATGGATGGATGGATGGATGTATATATCAGTGGTTTGGATAGAATTGTGGCTTTTCCAGTGAAAACAGAGCATCCGTGATCCAGCCACATTTATTTGGAATTCTGACTTTTGTGATTAAATCAAACAGATGCTTGTGCTCAGTTCTTGAATAATGCATATAAGGCTTTCCATGACTTAAGATGCGCACCTTCTGCTTCCTGCAACCCTCAGAGCTGTTACTTGTGTTTCAAAACACACACACACACACAAGCACACTCACCACCTCAGGCCTCTGGACTATTACATGCTCAACAGCAGCAGTCAGTCTACCCAATGTGTTCATGACCTGTCTCACAAGCAACATTAGATCTCAACGCCTCATTCACCTCTTAAGAACTGGACATTAAAGGCTCATGGTGGCTGCACAAACATAATGACCGGGACTTTTTTTCTTTTTGCAGGTAAGCTGAGGCTCTCAGGTGACTGTCTCGTTTATATAAGATAAAATAATCAAGATGTGCCTTTTGAACTTACACAGCTAGAGGATGTCTTCATCTTTAGATTGACAGCGTTTCTGTTCTGGACCACCTCTTGGCTGACACAGATAACATCTTCCTGTGCCACCACCTATAAAAAGAAAGGAGGACTTAGAAAATCTCTCTCTATAAAAATATCTCTGCATTTGTCTTGTCTGGAGATGAAAGCTTATATTTAAATTTTAATGTCCTAAAAAAAATCAAATTTGCCATCTGTGGAGGTTCCAGTGGTAATGCAGTTGAAATAATTATTCAATTTGACAATTGTTTCTCAATAAAAAAATACAGATGATACTACCCAAGATGTTGCATAACAAGCAAAACTCAACCAATTTGATACCCTCATTCATTTGCAACTCTTCCACTCATGTTGGATTTAATCAGTTTTCAGTTATTACAGAAACATCATTAGCTGTGATTAGACACCAACACATTTTTTTTGTGTCTGACTTTGTCAAGACGTAATGTAATTAAAAATGCTGGTTGACTTGAGCTTCAGGCGTATGACATCATGACATCATCATACCTGCGGTCTGTTGGCTGGACCATCACCTCTGGGAAGCTGGGGTTCCTGGGTCTGTGGTTCCAAGATTTTTGGCAAATTTGTTTGCACTTCACCAATGAATTCAGCTACATTTTCTGGAGCTGCATTGTTGTCCTGTTCTCCTTCCTCTTTCGGAGCTGCTACTGTTGTCTCTTCGGTCGGTTTAAGAGATGCTATGGTAGGAAAAACCAAGACTTGATCTCCTTGTTCTGCAAAAGTAATGGACATTATTTATTAAAAGATTGCTTTACCCTCGCGCGGGATGTTATGCAAATCAGTGCTTTTTACCATGATTTTTTGGTGTCTGTGGAATCATGTCTCCTCGTACATTCGCCTCTGGAGCCTGAGGTGGCATCAGTGTTGTGACAAAGTCCTCTTCCTGTGCCTTGACTCCTGCTGTAAAATGAGGACTCCGTGTTATAATTAAAAACATTTTGTGAAAACCCTCCTTTTCTAAGATGGCTCTCTACCCGTTGAAAACTGAGAAGCAACACCAAGAGAGAAATTCACAGTCATGATATATAACACTTTTTGTTTCCTTTTAAAGAATGTTGAGGCTTCCACCCTGAAACAGGAACAGCTCACAGGATCTGCAATTTAACTTAAGGTATGAGTCACAATCTAATTTTGCATCGTTATTGAGGTTTCCTTCCAGAATAATTATGAGTTCCTCACAATACTGAATGACTGTGTATTATATAAACACAGGATCATCATAGATCATTTTCTTATCTGTTTAAATTGCAAAATCTGTTGTCAATGACAACACATCTCTCTGACAATGTCAAAGAAGGTCTGTAGTCTCACACTGATATTATTATACAATCATTGCTTAGCCTTCACGCTGACTGAAGTTTTCAGTCAATAGTATACACATTAAAGTGATGGTCCACCACAATTGAATTTGTTGCAGCAGCCTTCAATTGCAACACATTAAGCACAGTGATGGGTTTACATTTTAATAGGCATATATTTGAACATATGCATGTTTCTAAGGAGGAGAGTAAAGGAGGAAGGAGGACTTTCCTCTTTACATAACTGTTTCTGTTTCGCAATATTCTTGGAATGTCTGGTGTGAATTGCTCTCTTGAGGTCATACCACAACACCTCTTGGCCCGAGGTCAGGACTCTGCCTCTTCTAGGCTATGGGTTGTCCTGTTGCATTACTCATCCTTTGTTGATATTCAATTGGGAGACAGATGGTCTTGAGTTCTCCTGCAAAGTCCGTCTTGATAAACTCGGGGTTTTTTCCATCGACAGTAGCGACCCATCCAGAAAACCAAAGCAGCGCCCAATCAGGATGCCCCCATGCTTCACAGATGGGATGTGATTTCGATGTTGGTGTACTGTGTCTTTTTCCCTTCTCACAAGGTTTTGGTCTTTCCAAACGACTCAACTTTGGTTTCATCTTTGGTTTCATCTGTTCACAGAATATTTTGCCAGTGGAACATCCAAGTGCACTTTTGCAGACTTGAAGCGTGCAGGGATGTTTTTTTTGGACCTCGGTGGCTTCCTTGATGGTGTCCTCCCCTGAATTCCATTCTTGTTTTATGTTTTACAGTTCATAGATTTGTCAACATAAATGACACTGATTCTTCTTGACCTCACTAAGTATTCTGCAGTCTGGTCTTGTAGTATACATGGTGGTCATGTCTAAGGAGGGTAGCAATGGCAAGACTTCCTCCATTTACAGATAATCTGTCTTAAACTCAAACCTGGTGTGTGTGTGTGTGTGTGTGTGTGTGTGTGTGTGTGCATGTATGGGGGGGTCACGTACTTTTCCAACCCTGTACTATTAATGTTTACATAATTTGTTCAATATAAAGCTTGAAAACTTGTTTGTGTGGTTTTAGTTTAAGCAGTCTATTGTGGTTGATTTTGTGGGTTTGCATACTTCTTCTTGCAACTGTGTCATTAATAATTAAAGTTAAGTTTGGATTGGACCCAAGATCAGACTAGATTGTGATTGTGATCAATGTGTTTTTATGTATGCAAATGCTGACTTGCTGTTACTGCTTAATTTATGAAGTATTTTTTTTATGGTTAAAAAAAAAAGTTTAGACTGAATTAAAGTTACAGCAGGAATGCCTTGGGGGAAAAATGTGAAGGAACTGTTCGAGCAAATACAACTGAACAACAATCCCCGGTCATACTCTTTTAAGAACTACAGTAAAAAAAAAAAAACTTTGGAATTAAATTGTATTAATTTGTGATTATTTTATTCTAGCTTCAGTTTACTCAGATGAACATTTTGATTTCTTTCTAGTGTAATTAGTCAGATGTTTACTATTACATTATTACATTACTTTAATTTTAATACCATTTTTTTCAAGTTAAAATTCTTTCTTGCTTTTAAGAGGAAGAAACCTTGAGCATGATCAAACTGCCATGGGGTGTTGGGGGTGGGGGGGCTCTCTTGTTGATGGGAGAGGAAAAGAGGAAATCAAACAGAAGTGATTGCAGGACAGCACTCAGCATACTTGGCTTTTCACACTTGGGACACATTTATTCACACACTGATGCCATTGTGACAGTGATCCGCTGGCTTCCTTTGATAAGTTATTGGGACAAACAGGTGCCATAAATAAAGAGTAACATCGCTGTTTGCCACACTGGCAGGTGGGGGTCATAATCTCCGAGGAGGTCTTCTTCTAGTGTTAGCATGTGTTCATGGCAGCTGTCTGTCAGTATTTAAATGGTGGGGGGGGGCACACTTTTGACCAATTTCAGCCTGCAGTGTGACCTTTGGGCTGTTTTGAGTTAACCACATTGGTTCTGCAGCAGACTTGGGTGAGAACCCTCTTGTGAAAGTTCTCAGATTTCTTTGTTGGGAGTCAGAATGTGGTCAGGATTTTTTGCCTCATCTGACAATCCTTGCCGACTTGAACTCCCACCTACTCGCCTATGCGATGGAAAAAAAAAAGTTTTTTAAAAATCACTGTCATCAGTAACTCAAATAATCATTAGTAATAATTGTTCAAGTGGTTGCAATAGAGTCTATAGATGGTAACAAACTACAAACTTGACATTTATTGTATGATAGTAATGCTGACCACAGAGACATGACTGGCTGGGCTGGAGCCTCTGCCTAGGGGTGCTTTATTTATTTAACAGAAAAGATGAGGTGAAAATAAAGAAGTTGTTTGCATTTGAATAAGATTTTCCTCATAAAAATTCCGCCTTTGCTTCTTTTCATCAGTTGATGATAAGCATAACAATGTTTTCAGAAAAGTCTTCAGGGAATTTTTAATTTTCAATACCTGGGAAACATCCCCATTTAATGCATGTGCTTGCTATTTCATTGGGTTCTTTGTATATAACAATAAATATAGGAGCCGAAATATCAAATAAGTGCCTTGCACTCAGTGCAGTACCATACCCATCCAGCCTAATTAGCCTTGACTCTGTGCCTTAAGCGGACCCTGGGAATGACGTAATTTCTCACTTCAAAATGTTCGCACCACATTGCTCCAAACAAAGCCCCACCCCCCACCCCTCCTTGGTATTCTAAGTGGAGGAATGTGGAAGATGACACGGCTGTAGCTTCACTTCCCCTGCCTCCCAACTCTGTCTGTTCACACAAAGTTCATTTCATCAAGGTGTATCCTGTCATCTCATCAAGATGAGATATGTAACATGCACTCGGATCTCAGCTGAGGCCTCTCGAGCCATCATTTCCTTCATAGAGATTAGTTTGCACTGATTCACTGAAGCGAAACAAATGATCCATTGCTGAACGCTGTGGGCTCAGTAGCTTCAGCCAGGTCTACTCAGCACATTGCTAATTAAAGGGCTTGAGTTTATTCTTACAAAACCTCTCTATAATATACAATT
Source organism: Lagocephalus sceleratus (assembly GCA_911728415.1). Taxonomy (NCBI): domain Eukaryota; kingdom Metazoa; phylum Chordata; class Actinopteri; order Tetraodontiformes; family Tetraodontidae; genus Lagocephalus; species Lagocephalus sceleratus. The sequence continues at coordinate 1,087,331 of CAJVRN010000011.1, forward strand.
ACAAGATTCAATATCCACAATTCTTGATATTTACATTTATCTATCCTTTCTATCCTTATATTGTGCATATCATTTTAATTTGGGAGCATACATATGTATTCACATACACCACAATGAACACAAATTAGACAAAAATGTTAGATTTTTCCCAAGTTAAGAAGAAAAAACATGAGTCAGATTCTGCAGTGTAATACATCACAGATCTTTTAACTTTGTAATCGACCGTTTCCTGTTTAACGGTGCAAGGCGATCTCTACACATTAGATTGGGGGTTTGGGACCTTTCCTGCTCCATCCACACATAGGAGGGCGGTATAATTGTGATTAATCACATTTATTTCTGGGGCCGAGGCTTTACGAACCTTAGCACCTCTGCTCCATCGCTGCTTGTCGGACTGATAACAACATTTGCACTCGGGTTTCAACTTTAAACATGACTGGAGGGTGCCTCTGTGTCTGTATTTCAGCATTTAAAAGTGCAAAAAGAAAGAGAGGGACATCCATTTTGGGTAGAAATTTGATCCAGGAGTCAAACCTCCTCCACATCACTCCACCCGTGCTCAGTCATGCGTGGATTTAAAACATGACACAAAGGAATGCAATCCTCTGTTTGTTGACCAGATTGCAAATTTGGCTTCTCACATCAAAATGTCCATTTTGATTCTATCCAGACAAAATACATCATTTATTATGATGCACCACCTTTTTTGCGTTTCTGTTAAATATTATTAAAAATAACTTGAGTAGTGTAATATAAACACTGTGTGTGTGTGTGTGGGGGGGGGTAATTAGAAAATGCATATCTTGCTCACTTTCGAAATCTGAATGTGAGATTTTAGAACAGGCTGAGGAATGTGACACTGGAGCCAGAGTCCCCATGCTTTAAAAATGCTCTGCAACCTGACTCTCTTTGATACAACAGTCTGACCTGTCTTGGTCAATCCTCCCTCCCGCCCCTCCTGAACAGTCGCAGCGATTAACAGCGTAACCAAGCCCATTCCTCCCCCTTGGCAGAAAGGCAGCTCATCTGAATCGGTCCTAGGCGCTTCCAGATGCATCATCCACCTCACCTACCCACCCCCCACCCACACACACACACACACACGCACGCACGCGCGCACGCACAGACACAGCATTCAAATCCTTATCGAACCTGCACTCCCTGTTTCTAGTCACCACAACTAGGAAACACAGGACATCTGCTTCCAATTGTGAGATACAGCACACACTCACTGCCGGCCTACTCCAGTTTCAGTAGTTCTGTGGGAACACTGAATGAGCCTGTCTGGTCTAAATTTTGCAGGAAGCCTGTTACGAGATCCCGCACGAGGCAGATACAATCAATAACAAAGCACTGATTGTAACCAGGACGGTGCACTCCATCATTCCCCCAATGTGCTTGTCATTGATTGCACACATGGAAGAGTATTGTGAAATTGTCGATCATAGGCCCTTAATATCTCTGTGCTGAGTAACAGAAAATATTATTTGGACTGTCAGGCACTTGAGCTCTTTCTCTCTCTCTCTCTCCGTCTCTCTCTCTCTGTCTCACTGAAGATTAGTGGACCAGCCACAGACAACTGATGTGCAAACATCTGTTATCTGATTTCACGTTTCCCTTCCCCTGCATGTAACTTAGATTCCAATCTGGTGGTTTCAACTTTTCTTTAGTTGGTTAGATAGTTATTGTAACTCTCTAAGGGATCAAGGGTTGGAAAAAGTTCAAACAAACAGGTACTTAAATATATTTTCATTTGTAAAAGGGTGCTGCAAATAAATGGGGATATCAAATTGGTTGTTGCTGCCACCTTTTGCTGAGTAATTGGACTTATGTGTATTCCTATAGGAATATCATTGATACTTTATTCAATGTGTTGCTTCAATCTTATTTTTGAGTGTGGTTTCCTTTTTTTTTTTTCCTCCACAAATTAGACATACTAATATGTCCCTCGCTTCTGTCATTGACGTCAACTCTGCTTTGTTTTTTTCTGTTACCGTGACCTGAGTTCAGGTTGCCTACGTAATCATTATTTCATCACATCCTCGTCGGCTGTGCATGCTGCTACAGTTGTCTTTATCTTTTCTCTCAACATAACCCATCGCCGCTTTCAGCTCGGGATGGACAAGGCAAGGAATGTTGACTGAGTATTTCAAATAACATTCATTCTCTGAAGCAGTGTTATATTTCCACTGCTTCCAGAGCATAACGTATAAACCAGGATGTCAAATGTCAAAGCCACATTTCCACACATTTTTCTCCTCAGCACAATTAATCTTTTGATTTTCTCTTCTATCCTGGCAGACCTTACAGGAAAATCAGACTTGAATGTAACTACTCATGCAGACCAGTCTATATGTTTATGTAAGCAACCAAATTCAAACCAAATAAATCGACCTTTGTTTTCAATTCCCATCGGAATTAATTGAACTCAACCCTATCTGGCTACGCCCAAGTGATGCTGGAGCGTTGATGAGGTGAATTTTGTTTGCGAGGGCACATTCATGAGAGCTCCGTGTCATCTTTACACACAGTTCAGTCCTCCCCTGCCCAAGACTTGCTAAATTCTCTCTCTCGCAGTCAAACTTGACATGCACATTAACAACATAACTCCACACCCACGTCTCACGCACACTTCAACTGGCCTCACATTACAACGCTAAATATAAAGGCGCATTTCTCAAAGTCCTCAAAGACCTTGGGAAAGAAAATGCAATCAGCCAAATGGGGTAGAAAAAAAAAAAAAGGTAGTACCAAACATTTGCTTTTTTAACACATTAAAAATGGAAAAGAGCCGTGCTATTCTCTCTCTGAAATGGCCCTTTGTTTGCCGGTGTGTGCTTCAAAGTATCGCTTTTCAGTCGGAATGCTGAAAACAAGAAGTGGCCTAATGCTTCTGCAAACGTTTACCTTCTCACATCTTGGAGTACGTTTTCAGAAGATAAGGGGATTCCAGGAGCTGAAATGTTTGTAGGGTTAAAACTCTGGGTTCAAATTAGAAAAAAAAAAAAAAAAAAAAAAAAACATTCACTCCTCTATCCAGCCACCACTCCTCTTGGCCCTCCCTCCTGCTCTGTCTCCCTTTGGATGCCATAAAATCCCTCTCTTTTTTTAAAAAGAAAGAAAAAAAGAAAAAAAAAAAAACTACTCACCATTCAGAAGTGAGGCCACGAGTGCCAGGACCAACGGCAGAACTTTGCGGGACCCGCGCATTCCCCAAGCGGATGATGCTGCCATCCTCATTCTGAGCATGCGAAGGCGGCGTGCGATAGAAGGATGGAAAAAGCTTAATGAGCCGTTAAGGTTTCCTCTTAGAGCGGGACGGAGTTGATAAAGCACCAGTTGTGTTCTGCCAGTTTTTATATAGCCACCCCTACTTCCCTCCCTGACTGAGGCCCAGCCCCACATGTGGCGTTTCACTGGTTACTTTAAGCCCTCGTCTGTAACCCCACCCTTCCATAAGAGGAGTAATCCACTACACAATGAAAGGAGATATCTGACAATAGGCAGTGGCCTTCTTTAAAAAACGCTGGAAGAGCGAGGCCGCGGGGGTAGAGGATCTGGAGAGTGTCTACTTGAAACAAAACTGTGATCTTCTGTTATGGTAATGTTCTAATCAATTTCAGTGGCCATGGCACCCCATGCCGCCATAACCACAAAGCAAGGCCATCAATCAGCAGCCACCATCCACGCTGGTGAAGACACCGCATGATCTGCTAAAACCTTTCATACTTCCAAAAGTCCTAAAAGCCCCCCCCCACCCCCAGTTCAGTTTCTTTGAATTCCCTTTCGTGAGTTTTTTTTTTTGGTAGTTCTCGTGCTCCCAGTAAACCCCACATCTGTATCCATTGGTGAACATACGTTAAAAGGGTTGTTTGAAGCCATATAACAAGCTCCGCCCACTTAGTCAACAAAAAAAAAAAAAAAAAAAAAAGAGAAGTAACTAAGACCACCGCAACCGAATCTCACCTCCACGATCCCGTAATCTGATCACACTTTCTGGCAGCTTTGTCGGTCTACCAGGTTTTGCATCCCCCGACCCAACACCCTGTTTCCTCTCTTACCCCCAAGACCCCCCCCCCCCCCAGGCCCCCCCTCCTCGCCCCGGGCCCCTATTAAACATTCGGCCTAAGCAGCAGGGGGTCGCGGTGGCCATTTGGCCCCTCGCCGTGCGTCCAGGACGAGCTCTTCCCAAAAGCCCCGAGGAAATCATTCGCGGAGCGTCCTTTGCCGCCGTCGCAGCTGGACGGCTGCAGCGGTCTTGGAATCAGAATCGGAGCTCACGGGCGAATCCCGGCGCGGCACGAGTTAAACATTAACATTCTACGAGCCTGGCAGACGAACGCCCAGCCCGCCCCTGATGCCATCGCATCATTTGATCGCCACAATTATCACCCCGCGTCCTTTTTTAACTGCGCTTTTGTGCTCTTTTGTTTGGTTTGGTCAAACAGGATTCCCAATCGGATTGAGCTCACATGCCCAGAGTTGCATTAGAAAAGAAATCTGATCTGATTTCTGACCAAACCAGACCAAACGAGTACACAGGAAACTTGTCTTCGAGGTCACTGTTTTGTCTACACTTCATTTCTATTATGTTTTTTATTGGTTTTGTTAGCTCAAGACATTCTGAATGTGATGCTCGGTTAGAACTGGACCCAAGAGCAAGGCTCAGACCTAAACGACAGCTTCATTGCGAGCACAGGAAACAGAACGCGAGGCTGGGAAATGTGGTTTCGGTCCTGGAATCCTGGATGAGGCACTGGGAGAGGCGGAGAGGGAAATTGGCTGGGAATCGTCTCAGACGTAACTTTTTGGCTGGTCGAGACACTCTGGCGGCTTCCCACAGAGACATGCCGGAAGTTAGGCGGCTGCTCTACCTGTAGAATCCACAGGTAGATCTACAGGTGGATCTACAGGTGGATCTCCCAAGCTCCCGACTCTGCTCCTGAAACACGAGGAGAGGACAAGACCCGCCAAAACACAAAAAATACACAAGAGAACCCATCGTAGTTCGATCCACGACGCAAGCTCACGGGTGCGATATGGGTTGGGGATAAAATTAAGAATTCGGAAGAGTGATTTTTTAAAATTTTACGTTGAGTTTGACTTAAAATCAAACTATTTGGTGGGTTTTTGTGATACTGGGATTTGCGTGTGCAGCTGTGTGTATGGTTTATTAACATGTGGAGCAATTTTCAATCGATACAAAGAAACAACAATAAGAAGTTAAACAGCCAATGCTAATCCCTGTGTGTGTGTGTGTGTGTGTGCCTGTGTGTGTGTGTGTGTGTGTGTCTGTGTGTGTGTCCTTATACTTACTACCTACTGAATACGTGATAAGTGAGGATGGTTTTGGCTGGTCCTCACAACTTCAGAGGACTGTTGTAGGGTCGAGACATGATTTTAAGGTTGAGGTTAGAATTGGTTTTCAGTTAGAGTCAGGGTCAGGGTTGGGGTCAGAGGTCAGCTGGGATGGTTGGGGTCAGGGTAACAAGCTTGGCAATACATTAGATCTCTGAAAGTCCTCCCAAAGATAGAAGAAAGTGTGTGTATGTGTGTCTGTGTATGTGTGTTCCACTTTATTAAGTACTATTAATCACTTTCGAATGCTTTAGTTCAATCTGACGACCTGACTTGAACTAGAATAAGTTTTTATATCGGGTAAAATAAAAAGTAAAGTAAATTTAGGGAGGTAAGTGGAGGAACCTTTAGAATAACCGTGACTTAGTTCACGCATCAGTAGACTCTTTGAATGGCATACCCTCACTCAGACAGCTGCGATTGGCTTCAGCACCCCCAGTTCCCCAGAAGTGGTAGAAGATGGATGGATGATTGCCTCGCTTAGACGAAATCATTGATAATTTTATAGATTCTGCTTCATGGAGGAGTCTGTTAGGAATTGTCTGAAAGAGTCGGGAGCATAGTTGTGAACAGGCGGTTACACCCCCCAATAAGACTGGGAAAGCACAGAGATTCACATCAGTTGCACCAAAAACACAAAAAAAACAGTTGCTAAAGACAATAACAAAGATTTAAGAGCATGTTTTGGAATGTGCCAATGTAGGTTTTGTGAGTTATTTGCGAGTTAGCGGTACAGAAACATGCAATCTGACTTCATGAAGCTTTGAAAATTAGAGGCAGGAATCCCCGAAGCTCACCAGTTGGCTGCTGGGGAGGGAGTCGATCATACACAGAGAAGACTCTGAGTCTGAGTCTGTGATGGAGGGAAAGTGAGGCAAGGCTTCCATGTGAAACCGATGACTGATACCCGTCAGGGAGGTGAGGTTCGGTGAGCGAGTAGAAAGACAAGTGGAAGGAAGTGCACTAACGAAGTCACTTCATTATCGACAACCACTCTGCTTTTGTAGGAGGCGTATGAAACCGGAAGGCTGATATAAACACGCACGCATGTACGTTAAGAAAGCTCTTTAAATCGTTGTAATACCTTAACTGGCCAGAAGATGGCGGTACTGAAGCGGTCAGCTGTCAGGAGCATCCTCCCGGCTCTTTTTAGTAAGTACATCATTAAAATCTTTATTTATTTATTTTTATTTACTTATTTATTTATTTATTTTTACCACAGACTGTCTCTTACTGAGTTTAAGAATCCAATTGTTATTGTGAGACATGGTCCAAGATTGATACTGCTGGTGAATGCAAGGGCATATGTTAGAAAAATGTGAGCACACAACAAGTATGTTTGCATCTTTAAGAGTACTATGAAATATAGAGGAGGGTCACAAGGACCGGACTGCAGCAGTCTGTGTCTTTAAGTTTTTAAGGTATGTGAATTTTTGGATAACGACACGTGTTTTTTTTCATGCTGTCTTCCTATTCTATTCTCGATTGAAGTATTAAACATTCCGCAGATTTATACCGCTTATCTGATTACTTAAGATATTCGTTCTGACGTTCAAAATTGTGATTATTTCCTAATAATCAATACTCTTGCAAAAATCCTTCAGTTATAAATACACGCATTCACATATTTCTTGCCTGATTTATTTGGAATTTCACTTATCATGTGCAAGTGCAAAAGTGTATAATGTGTCCCTTTCCAATTTCTTTGCAGCGCTTCTGACATTTTAAAAATACTCGGTCCAAACTTCCAATACGCAACAGAGACACTAGTGTCCAAAGTCATTTTTTCCCATTCACCTTTATTCAACCCCGAGTACATGTACTTTGAAATGAGAGCTGTTACACGGAAACAATTTCCTGACGCACTGAAATTAGTTTTTTGGGGTTTTTTTTTTTTTTTTTTTTTTTAAACACGCACACTTGCAGCTTTGCGCTGAGTGCAAGTGAGTGTCTGCGCATCGCCAATATGTGTGCACACATTTCCGTGCATGCAAGTGGTGTGTGTGTGTGCACGTTTCCATTGATGCACATGTTCCCAGCCAGATGTTTCCTCACATGACCCGACCTGTTCCGTCCGTGTGCTTATATCGCCCTCTAGTGGTCGAAGGAGGAGAACTTCAAGGAAACAGCAGCTGATTAAAATCTTTATTAGTGCTTTCTTCATCATCCGCAATTTTTTTTTTTTTTTCAGATTGAATAGACTCAAAGTATTTTACGACATTCGGTGATCATCGGAAAATTAAGAACAACAAATAGAGAAGAGGAAAAAAAGAAAAATAAAAAAACATAACATGATCACAATTAGCGCCCTGTGGATTTCCATGTGCACGTAAAATCATTTTATGTTCAGTCAGGTAACTGCACTAAAAATATTAAATATATCTCGAAAGTTTAACACCAAAATAAAAAAGATCCACAACACCAATCAGCCACCGCAGTGAAATCACTGTCAGGAGAGGTCAAGTGAATTTCAAACTGCAATGTTCGCATGGGAATGTTGTGACACGAGTTAGTGTGGAGGAGTGACTTCAGGGAGATTGTAAGGGAGCCCAGATAAATTGTGCATTCACAGAATGTGAGAGAAGAGGAGACCTTCAGAGCAACCCCCCCCCCCGGCCCGCTCCTAATCAGGAACGCCGGAGGAGAAACCTGACTGATGATTTGCGATGTTGTGGCTGACTGAGTTGTCTGCGAATTTCACATTTTCAGAATATTCTTACTCTCATTCTGGAGTGTTGATTGTCTGCAACACCAAAGCACTACTGCCCGACATAATAAACACAACAGCTGCAGATTAGGCGCGTCCCTTTCTCTACAGAGCGCGCAAAAAAATATATTAAGAGGAACCTTCTTTTTTTTTTTTTTTTTTCCCCCCTCAACCAGCTGTGGCTTTTTCAGCTTGTTACAACAAATAGATGAGATCACATGAGCTCGGGTCGTTACACCTGAGGTAGCACTACCACTGATCAAATTCTAGAAATGTGCACGAAAGGAAAATCTCTATCTCCTCTCCCTCTCCTAATCTTCGGCGCTCCTACCGCCCCTCAGCCTTCGACATCTATGTCTACATCAGCTGCAAGACTCAGAAGGTCCGTTACATAAACGTCTATTATTAATACTCTATCGTCAGGGTGTGAACGTCGTATACACGGGACCGTTTCGTACTGTGCAGAGGAAATCTAACTAAAGCTAATCACTTGTTACATTATCATGGACAGGGCCGTATGTGGGGGCGGCCCTCACGTGCGCATCTAACAGTCTTTAAAATGTAGACGGGGGGGGGACGTCTGATGATGAACCAGGGGAAGTCGTGCCTTTTGCTTCATTACACGGAAAAAAAAGGTTGCCCAAAAAAAAAAATAAAAAAAGTAAGCGTTGATGGGGAGAAAAAAAAACCAAAAACCTTGAAATGCAGTTTGGAGACCCTCTAGTACTTTTTTTTTTAAAAACGCAATATTCTGCATTGACTTTGCCACGGAAAACGTTACGACCGTCAGAACGGATAAATAATAACAAAAAATAACAATAAACTTGGCGGAGCGTTTGCGGCGTTGCGTTCTGTTGTCAGGAGTTACGAGAGTACGTTGGAGGTAAACGCAAGAGCACGTGGTCCCTGGAATCTGCGAGAGGACGGAATGCCGTGTGGACCTGAGGCTTTAAAAAGGAGAAAAAAAAAAAAAAAAAAAAAAAAGGCGTTCGGTACAGTCTTGGTGAATATGGAATATGATGATGCGGAAACGACGTCTAGTCGTAGGGTACCTTTTGAGATACTGAAGTGGATTTCTAGTCTCGGATAACCGCAACGAGGAAGCTAGATTCAGTGAGCAGAAGCGCGTGGTGATTATTCGGAAATGTGTTCCGCCAGGTCAAACAACCGCCCCGACATTCTAAGAACATTCCTACTAAAGCTCGTAAAGCTCACGTCTTTAAGTCAGGACCCTATGACCCCCCCACCCCCATCCCCTCTCTTGGATAAAGCATTATTTTCCGAGATCCGAATCATTGGGCTCAAGGCCCTCCGGGGGGCTCCGGGTCTCACCTCCGAGCCCGGCCGGTGGGAAGCCCTTGAGCCTGGCCTGCAGGCTGCCCACGGTCAGCCTCATCTGGTCTTCGGCCCCCTGCAGCGACTTGAGCTCCATGGTGTAGAAGACGTAGAGCAGGGCGGTGGCCAGCAGGACGGCCACGCACAAGGCGGCCAGCAGGTAGAAGGAGACGCGGGGGAAGGGCTGCTCCGCCCCCAGGGCCAGCCAGGACACGCCCACGATGGCCAGCTCCAGCGCCAGCAGCGCCAGGCCCATCGCCCCGGTGCGCGCCGCCGTGTGCCGCGTCCTCTCGGCGCAGTGCAGGCCCACTTTGACTTCCGTGCGGGCCTCGGTGACGATGTCCACCAGTTCGGCCACTTTCCCTGGAGACGGGAAAGAGTTACCGTCTTTTTTTTCCCAGGTCCAACCTACGGAAAACGTGTTTCTGAGGGTTCTCTATGGGAGGGGGCGGGGTTTGGGATGGGGGGGCGGGGTTTGGGATGGGGGGGGCGGGGCATACCTGCCGAGCTGTTCTGACTCTCCGACAGCACGTCGGAGCGAGCGCCCGCCTTCAGCCTCAAGTGAGTCGTCACGGCCTCGTGGTCGGAATACGGGAAAGGGTGGCCCGAGACGGAGCCTTTGGTCGTGCACATGAAATCGCAGCAGACGTCCGCTTTGGAAGAGCCCTGCGAGTCCGAGAAAAGAGACTTAGCGGAGAGCCCTTTTCGGGAACTTTCGACACAGGCGCGACGGAGGGGGGGGGGCCGACGTCTCCCCACCTTGAACATGA
>CAJVRN010000011.1:1102500-1190000 GCA_911728415.1 Lagocephalus sceleratus
TTATTCTTAAAACATAACAAATGGAGGTCTGATTGAATTCACTTATTTTTCTTGTATGGTGGTGGGGGGGGGGCGAAACAATACACCAACCTCAAACAGAGCGCTGACACAGCTCCGTTCTGACTGGAGGAAAAAAAAAAAAAAAGGCTGAAGTGACAATGAAGTCAAATGAAACGAGTGATGTTGAGCACATAGCCCTTTTTTTTTGAAAAAGCACAACCGGTCATCCATTATGTTACAACACAAAGAAAAACAAGATTAACTGTTACACACACACACTCACACCCCCTCCCTCCCTCCAGAGCTGTGTGTTTACACGTGTGTGTGTGTGCTGTCCTCCCTTCTAGGAATCTCAGGGCCTGGAGGTACTGAAAAATCCTGCAGGATCGGTGCTTCATCCGGGTTGAATTGACTTCATTAGACACGTTTCTGATGTGGAGCAACGCACAACCCCCCCCACACACACACACACACACACACACACACACACACAGGATTTGAAGAAACATTTCTCTAAAACTACACTACTGCTCATGCTGGGTCTCCTAAAGCTGTGATCAGAGTGTGAGGAGCAGATCGTGGATGGTGGATGGTCCCTGGCGGGGGGGGGGGGGGCAGTCACACAGCAGGTATCAGCTGATTGACTTCACCCTTTCATCGGGGTGAAACCATGAAACAGAGCCCGGCGCCGTCATCGAGCACACCCAGCTTGCACAGCCGAATGCATAAAGATACGCAGAAATCAAAAGTAGTAGATGATGGTGAGGGAGGAGAAAGGTGTCATTTAGAGAGGAGAGTAAACACTGGGGTTAAAAATATGCAACATTAATCGCTTTAATATGCGATATTCTGCAGCGATGAGACTACATACAAACACCACCTTAACTCCAACGTCAGACATAGTTAGTATAGGTTGGTAATGGCTCAGGACGCCTGTTTTTCAGACTTTGGGTCGTGTTGGTTTCCTACCTTGGTAAGTTTTGAGAGCACTTGTTCTGATTCTGCTGGGCTCGGCGCAGCTAACGGCCTCTCAGTGGCACCGTCCGCGGTTCCTGTCACCACACGAAAACAACAGCTCTGCTCAAAACCTCCTTCCTCTCCTGCTGCTCTCCGGATCGCAAGGTCGCCCGGAGGCACTCGAAGAGGGGAAGAAAGAAATGAACACAAACCGATGTCTCACCGCTTCCATTGCTTGAACTACGCAATACCCCGAAGGTGCGTGAAGAGGCGCGGCAGACGCGCGGCTACGTCCGGGTGGACCTTCAAAATAAAATACCGAGAGTGGTCCATTAGCCCCGGGGACAAATATAGAAGTGTTCGATGAAATAGGGAGCGACATTAATACTTTAAATCAAAACTTATTTTAAACTCAATATAATAATTGCAAAAAAATATTAAGACGATAACTATTTCCGGCTTGGATGCGACTAACCGCTAGGAATTGTGGGTAAAGTTCTTTTAAAGGGATAGAACTTTATAATTTTTCCTCTACAATGTTATTGCACAATTATAATTGATATATATATATATATATATATATATATATATATATATATATATATATATATATATGTATATATAATTCCGTTAATTATGTTAATAGTTGCCTGAAAAGTTTAGTTCTTAAGGTCACTCTTCTGTATATTATTACAATTATTGTCCCATTACAATATAAATAACACGGATCATGTCTTCATCGAGGCATCTGGATTATGTTTGGCACCAAATTAATAGTTTGTCCTAAAAGTTGATGTGTTAGTGTCAGGAATAATGGGCGCCCATGGGCAAGGTTGACAAAGCTCAAAGTCTCAGAGAATGTAGTACATGCGGTTTATGACAGCGAGTGTCATAAATGGGGAGGATTTAAGACAGTTTAAAGTACGCCCAAGAGAATGTGCGTGAAGCGGGCATGCAATAAAAGCTGAAGCTCCAAGAAAGGTCATCATTTTAGGATAAACTAATATGTTAGTCCCCACCCCACAACTAGCTCTTGTGGGGTGTTCCTGATCTGCAGTGGTCAGAACCGATAAAAAGTGACCCAAGGAAGGAACAGCGGTGAAATGGCACCATGGGTTTCCAAGGATAAGTGGTGCAAGTAGGGAGTGAAGGCTGCCCTGAATGGTCTGACCCAACAGAAGAGCTCAAAGAAGTGATCTTACAAAACCTTACACCAGTGATGTTGACATCAAGCTGCTGATGTTTAGGTGGTGGTGCCATCCATCAGAAGAACTACAATAGCCCAATTTGTTCAACATAAATGCTGGTTCTGGTAGAAAAGCGTAAAAATACACAGTCCATCAAAACGTTTCTTTATGAAGTTTTTTTGCCAATGAATCAGATTTTCTATTACATCATTACAATTACATCATAATTGCTCGTGGCTATACGATGCCCTACGAAGGTATGCTGATAAGGCAACAGTAAAATGTTGTGCTGGGAAACCTTGGATCCTGCTGTCCATGTAGATGTTACTTTGACACATACAACATATCTCAGCATTGTTACAAACTAACAACTTTCAGTGAGATGATTTTTTTCCTGATGGCTGTGATTTCTTTCACCGAGATAGTGCACCTCGTCCAAAAGCAAAAAGAAATGGTTTGAGGAGCACCGTAAGAGGCAAACCATGCACAGTATGTGGATAAACAACAACAACAACAACAACAACAAAGTTCCTGTTAATTATGTGGGCATCAACATGTGGGGTTGAAATAATCCTCATGTTGCCCTGAATATCTCCAAAGGCTTTAATCCCCTTACCGACCCTTTTGTGTCCCTCTTCAGCTCTTTCTTCTTTGTTTTCTTTGCTTATAAGAATGAAGGTAAAGATGGGGGAAAAAACTGTATGTACTGTAATCTGTACATGAAAGCATTTCAGTTTTTTTCCTCCTTTATCTTCATTCTTGTATGCCTTAGACTGAAAATCTTATAAACACTAAGACAGCAACAGACTTAAGATCTGATCTTAAACTGAGTTTCAGAGTTTCCATTTTATGACTAAGCACTAAAATAAATACAATTAAGATAAATTGGGATTGTATTGAGTGTTGTAAAATAAAAGTAATAATTGGAAAAAAAATCATCATGCTACATGCCAGTAGCACTGGATGATGGTGGTAGTTTATTGTAAGTTGATTCCCTTCTTTCTAAACATATAATATCCATGAGTAACTGTTTTAGAGTATAATTGTGTTGAACACCTAAACTGTGTAAAAAAAATCTTTGATTAAATCACTTAAAAACCTGATATTTCAGTCACGGCTACACTTCTTTATCACCTTTATCACCACAGAGAGACTCTATTGATGAGGGAACCTGAATCTTATATCCTGTTGTCTGCTGTTGAAGTGGACATTGTCCACACATTTCAACCTCTTTTCTGTGATATACTGTCCCAAGAAGTAGCAGAGGTTTGATTGTATCTTTTTACTTAGTTGGGTCTTTTACCCCGAGAGGGGCTGAGGCCACCGACAAAGGTCCTCCAGGCAACCCCGTCCTGAGCTAGCTCCTCCATCTACCCCCCCCAAGGTCTTCCACTTCAGGGACTCGCTTGTAACATTTGAAGGTCTCCGCAAACCGGAGAGCGTGTCCTACGCCTTTCAATCATCTCTACATCAGCGGGTCGTTGACATTTGCCACAGATCCAGCGGATGCGTAGTGTTCATCAAAGGCAGGTGTTGATGAAGGTATGGATTTTGTCTACAGTGCTCACAGTGGTTCTCCATGTTTTGGTTCTGTACAGTAGAACTGACTTCTACTTCTACGTCACGGATTGGTGTTGAAGATATGGATATTTGTTGGTCCCCTGAGCTCTTTTTTTATTCACTATTAAATATTTTTCTCACTAATGTGCGAGCATGAACAGAGCGCACAGCGAAGGCACCTTCAAGCCCGAAGCAACAAGTGTCCAGTACATGTGCGCATAATTTAGACACTTTGGCCGTCCTAACTCCATATAATTTAACATTAGATTAAATGATAAGGTTATGCCTGATCGGTGTGCAAACATGCCATTCAAATGTGCGCCCTCAGGTGCTATTACCCATGAAAACACAAGGACTCTGTATTTGGTAGAAAGAAGAAAGACACGAGACAAATTTACAAACATGTTTAATAAGTTTGCTGGGGAATGAAATTACCCCAAGGCACCATGCATCTTATTGTTAGATACATTTGTTTGATTACATAGTCCAACCTCTATTTTTTGAAGTATAAAATTGCAATGCAAATGTAACAAAGACAACAGTAAACCACCATAAGCCAAAAAAAAAAAAAAAAACTGCCCACACCATTCAGAATATGATGCATTAGATATCTCATTAATAATTATCAAAGTCAGCAATCACACATTATTTTCAGTGAAGCATATGGCAAACACTGAAAGTCAAAAAAACAAAACAAAACAAAACAAAAAAAATCAAGAACAAGACATATGTTGATAATGACAAAAATGTATAAAAGATAGATTGAGAAACTTACACGGGGAGTGTTATTGTATCTAGCTTGTGAAAAATGACATTCAAAGCCAGGTGCAATTATTCCACTGTAAATAATGTCTTAATTTTGAACTTAAATCTGAATAATTGTCCAGTGAACTACACAGAGCAGACACTAGTCGAACAGGATCAATGAGTCAACAATTAATGAGTCCTGCAACTTTCAACATCTCCATCAAAATGGAAAGAAAAAAATAAAATCAGTACACATCTGATACCTCACCCTTCCCTCCCTCAAATGTTTCGTATCCATCCCTATAAATAACAATCAATGGTCGTACTCCACAGCACAGAGACAACATATCTCATTCTAGACAATCATTTAGTTTGATTTCAAAATGAGCTCATGTATAATGTCACAAAATACATAAATGTCAATGCAGCTTCTCTAAACATTACACAGAGAAAGGTGAAGAAAACCGACTTCACAGCATACAATCTCTTTTTTAAACAAAAGAAACAGTGATTCTCTGTGTTGTTACTCGAGTACTCCACTCACCCCCCCTCCCCAAAATACTCCTATGTAACACATATTCCTTTAGCATCCACTGACTCACAGTACAGATACTTTATTTTTTATTTTATTTCATTAGGCTACATAACTCAAGGCAGAAAATAAGCACTGCTGTTGCTTCACCCCCCCCCCCCACCCCAATTTCCGATCTTTTAAGTGCAACTGAGCACAACGTCTTCAACCAGAGAGAAATAACAGGGGATCTCATAAGGATGGCAAAGCCCTGACTTTATTTCAGGCTGGCAATGGCACAAAGCATCCCTATTGTCACAAGTTAGTTGCTTGTAAGACCTGATTTAAAAATAAAAATGTGTAAAACGTAATAAAAAAAAAAAAAAAAAAAAAAAAAAAATTAATAACCTAAAAGTAGTGTAAAACATTAATCCATCTCACTGTACATGTGGACTGTAAAACTTGGGACAATTTTGCTTGTAAATCAACTGGCTACATGAAAATGACTCATCCTGACTCTTTCCTCTGTTTGCCAAAAAAAAAAAAAAGGAGAAAACTGCCCCACAGATCTGAATCTTTTTTTTTTTTTTTTGACGAGACACGTGATGTAGTGTTTTCTATCCACTTACAAACAAGAGGTAGTAAAAAGGCGATCCAAAGTGGCAGACAATAATATAATCTTTGGAGAAAAGGCACTTGCTTTCCTAACAGACTGTAACAAAAAAAAAAAAAAAAACCACCTGGCTCTGCGTTTCTCTCCCCCTCCCATTGCATGGTCCTGGTCTTTCCCCCCCCCCACCCGATCTTATGATATACGCTTTCACGTGTAGTCCTTTGGACACCAAAGGAGTCGCTTCAAACCGTAACACGTTCTCGTTCCCTCAGTTAAACATTTCGAGCTCCAACAGTTAACTCAAGAAAGTGACCCACTTCATGTAACGCATGCTTAAACACATGATTATAGCTATTAGACAGAATCGTCGTTCTTCAGAATTTTTGTTGCCTGTCAGCACATTGAGATTCACTTTTTTTTCCTTTTGAGCAAGACTTTTGTTCAAAGCATATAAAGTGTCCGCGTTAGCTCGTACTAAAATTGTTATTTTTTTTTTTAATATATATATAAACGTGTCTTTTTCTTTTTTTCTTTCCTGGATGGCTGAGTTGGATGAAGGGAGATTGTTGTCACGCGTTCGTCGGGCTTTACCAAAAGCTGCTCAAAGAGCTGCTAGTCTTTAACGAGTCTGTAGACATGATACTGAGCTCCATGTTCACTCGTGGAAACCTCAAAAACAAATGCTATACAGAGCAATGTCTCCTGGGTGTCCCGGTTCGTCACCACCTGAGAGGGGGAAAAAAGAAAATGCTTAATATATGCATAAAAGCTCTCAAGCTTACCTCTACACAATACTAATTATCAGACTATATTTATTTAATGTATCAAAAGTGTCACAGTTTAAGTTTAGCTGATAGTGATGTAATAATCCATCTATTTCAATCAACAACACAGTCAAATTGATGAAAAAAGATGCTTTTAATTTGAAAGTCCTACCATCAATAAATTCCTATCATCAATAAAACCAATATTGCACGTCTCTCTAAAATTCAAAGTGAACAAAACAATTCATATTCACCTGCAAAATAGTGAAGTTTTCAAGAACGCTATTCATCATGTATTTTTCAGGCAAATGTTTGAGTTTGTGGATAAAGTTGATCATGTATTCACACATGGGAGAGCGGTGGATCCTATAAACGCATTTTCCTCCTTCCAGGCGAGCATACTCTGTCTACAAGACACACGCACAAACACGCACACACAGTCCAGGCATTTAGTGAAAATGGTGCGCAGCACAGGTTTTTCGTGGGCAAAGTGCAAATTCTGCAGCTCTTACCTCTACTTTTTCAACAACCTGCTTGCCAAAAGAGCAGACTTTGGTTGAAACGGTGATTGTCATGTTCTCATGGCTGCTGTACTGGCTGCTGACGCCGTAGAACGAGCCAGGGCCGTCCTGCATGCCGCTGCTGTTCAGATCCGCCTGTAGGGGGCGCACAACGCGTCAGATTCATGGCGACGACGGCACCGGCACCAGTTCAAGAAGTCGTCGGCCGTTTCTCAACGGGCAGCACGCAGGCCTTGCAAACTCCCTGTTGGATATCTAGCTGTGCCAAGTCAACATGCGTGAACTACTCTTGGGCGGCGACTGATGATGTCGCGTGAGAACACAAGGACCGAAATGTACCCATGTGGAGAAATGGCCATTGTTTCAGTTAAACCACTTGTAAAATCTTAAATAAATCAAATGAAATCTTTTTCCGCATTCAGTCTTCATAATTCTGACTCGGTAAAGCTCAAAGGCCAAAAAGAATTCAAAATATATGAAGCACGGACATAAAACAAAGCAAAATACAATGTAAAATATCTAAAAGCATATTTATAGCTTTTAGATATTTTACTTACTTACTTATTTAAATATGCGATTACATGTAATTTAAATAAAATAAGGTTAGCACTAAATATGTTTTTCTCCTAATGACTAGTGTATAATAAGATGATACGACAACCCACCCAGAATTTAACAAGGAAGAACGCGTTCTGGGGGCCTTTCTCGTAAAGCTCTTTTAGGCCGCCTTTCTTCTCGGGGAACTTGTCGTAGATCTGTCGGATGTCCACAGCTTCGAGCAGGGGGTCACTGTAGGAGGGGTTGGTCTGTCCAATGTGGACAAACAGGTGTTTGCTGTACTGCAGTGGACAGAGACGGAGACGACAAAGAAATGAGCGGAATGAAAAAAAAATGATAGGGACGTTTCAGCCGTTCAAAGAGGTTATTTACCGTCCTCATGTGGATGTTTGTTTGGTACGGGAATGTAAAACACAGATCTATTTTAATTTCTAATTTTGCTGGTTTATTTGGGAACATTAGGCATCTTTGAGCCCTGAACTTTTGTTTTAAACCAACAATTAATGTCATGTGTGTTTCATATACAGTGGGACCTCTACCTACGAAATTAATTAGTTCCGGAAGTTGTTTCGTAACCTGAAAATTACGTAAGTAGAGACGCGTTTTCCATGTAAATGCTCTAATCCGTTCCAAACCCCCAAAAATTCAGACATAACTTTTTTATAAATCATAAACATGCATCAAAACATGTAACAAATACATGTTACAGTTAGATTACCGCATAATAAATGTAGGAATTCAGTGCAAGGCTTCTCCAGGAACAAAATAAACTTTATTACAGGCTAATCTTACAATAGCTGTCATTACTAGCAACAAACGATAACACTTGTGGTAACACCGATTGTCGATGTATTATGGCCATATTCTTTGGCGAGATCAACCAAACGCATCCCTTTTTCATGCTTTTCTATTATTTCTTGCTTCGTTTGTATGGACAAAAAAGCAATCTTTTTCTTTTCTTCTTTTTCACTTTTCTCCATCACTTTCTTGGGCTCCATAGCAAATAAAAGTTAAACAAAGACGACGCTGGGATACACACACACCTGTACATATTGACGTCCCTCCTAGCCAATGGGATGACAGGAAGTTGCTAGGCGATAGCCAATGGCAGAGCAGCTACAAGCACGTTTACGTTCGCTAAACTCCCGAGCTGCGAGCAGCAGCGGTAGCGTATTTTTGCCTTTCGTATCCAGAAATTTCTTTCGTCACAAGAGGAAATATTTTCCCATTGAGACGTGTCGTAACCTGAAAATTCCGCATGTAGGGACGTTCGTAAGTAGGGGTCCCACTGCATATGTGAGATGGAGACAGAGTGAATGCCAATGTTGGCCTAATCAAAGTAGCTGGAGGTAGGTAAAAAAAAAATTATATAGTGGTTATTGCACAATAGGTACAATACATTACAGAAGGACATACCCACCAAACATAAGAACAAATATGCAGACAGATTGGATCGTCCCTATAAAATCAACTACACATCCCCGCGAACTTTTGCGTGTGCGTAAAACTGAGAATCTCATCAGTCAGCATCTCTGCTGAGTCATGTTAAATACGCATATCCTTCCGCGCTCAAACACGAGCCCTTAAAGCCGCTGATGCAGAGGCGTGTGCAGACTCACGGTGTCCGGATCTCTCTGGACCTCCATGAAGGCTGAGTACTCCAGCATCCGCAGCTTGGAGGAGGCGATAGTCCGGTCCTGCCACACTGGCACTGCAGTAGCCGTTGGTGCTGGAGGAGGTGCCAAGGGCTCATAACCTGAATTTTGGACACACATGACTATTTACAAAATAATAACCCTGGTTTTTTTTTTTAAGACGTTTGAGGGATGCGTATTAACTTGACACCTACTTGATATGGGCTGGGGTACAGGACCCGATAGGCTTGGGTATGGGGGCTGTGCAAAAGGTTTGATGCTGCAAGAGAATCAATTATCTTTAACTCACAAAAACACACAAAAGTGATTATTCAATGCCATCAGAGGTGATCTAGCGTGTTAACTTACTCCTGAGAGGGTCCAGGCTGTCCTGGGATTGGAGGCCAGAACTTGAAAGAAAAGCGCAACAATTTAAATATTATTTATATTATAATATACCTAATATTATTTATTTAAAAATGGCTGTGAATTGAGCAGCGCGGGAACTGAACGGTGGACTCACTCTGGCCGGTTGGTAGGGGGTGGGAGGCAGCGGTGGAAGGTGATTCTTTATTATGCTCGGGGAAACAATCTGCGCAGATGACAGTGATGCCATGTTCTGTAAGGCTTTGTCTTTAGATGCCTGATCCTGTCGGGGAACAAACGAAAAAAAAAAAGGGGGAGGGGGGGGCTTAACCAAAAGGTGGCGCCATAACTCAGCGCTGCGTTACAGTGAAGGACTGAGCGAGATTGAGGTGGTTATGAAGAGGAAAGAGCTTTGAAAAAGAAGAGGAAGTTTGAGCAGAATAGGCCACTGTCAAAATGACAACTTTGAAAGCGTGTTATCATCGATATGAGAGAAAACATAGCAATGACACATTTTTCCATTTATGTATGTATATATGTGTATACATACTGCATATATTTAATAGTGAGCGACAAGTTTAACCTTTAGTAAATATAAACTAATCTAGTATATCAAGTAGTAAAAAAGCGAGATTAAACTACCCTTCTTGTTGAGGGTAGTTAATCTTGTTTTAAGTGTGAACTAGTTCCTGTATAGTCATAAAGAAACTCATGTATGAGCAACTATCTCTAACATCTGAGTGGATGTCATTGACAGGAGCCTTATGTTCTGGTTTAATAAGCATTTCTTTTTGCAAAGAAATGAATTGATAAATGAGATTCCCTTCAATGAAACCAGGCCACGGTTTGTGAAATCAGAAAAGCAAGACCCCCAAAAAAAACAGAGCGACACCTTATTCAAAGCAAGCAAGGCTTTCGGCTGAGGGTTGGGCTTTGCACGAGGAGCGTGGGCACTCAAAGCATGGCTGGTTGCTAAGCGATGCTTTATTACAGTACAGTGATGGAGATAAAGCCGCCATGCCAGCAGGGGCCAGTAGCGTAGGGACAGCGGACTAGCTCAGCCGAACAAAGGCTGTGGCAGTAGGGGGGGGGGGGCAGCAAAGCGTATTACAAACCAGAGTCACTTACCAAGTTCATCGCCTAAATCAAAAAAGAGAGAGAAAATGTTAGTAGCTGCACATTACGTGCAAATACTTCCAAGTTCCAGGTTTATCCAGAAACAGTGACACCTTGCTATGGTTTATGTTTGCGCAACTATGATGTAACATTACTGTGTACTGTTTCTAAAATTAAATTACATTTCTGCAAACAGTAGCAAAAACAGTGTATATGTTGGTGAAATGTGTGTGTCCTTTAACCAGCTAATTGTATGTGTGTATGGCAAAACTATAGAAATTTAGAGTGTTTGTCCGAACTACATTTACAACATAATGTAGTCCTAGGAAGATTCGGTAGCACAGTGGATATTAAGAAATTCCCTTTTAAATGCTACAAAGGACAAAAAGTGCTACTCCTGTATGTGATTCCAGGGTAACGACCTAGCAATTACAATTTATTTATGTATTGTTTTAAAAGCTCTAAATTGTGATCAGATGTGATCCAGGCAAGATTACACATGTTTACTGATTCTATCTTCAATTACACTGACTGCCTACCAGTCTCAAAACCCACCCCCACCTTAATAATTTACTAAAAGAATAAATAAGTACAACTTTCAGTGTTTAACTTGACTTGTTTAACTTGTCGGTTCAGTGAATCGTTCTAAAGGTTCAAACGGAGCCTTCAGTCGTTTCTGTCTCTTGGAAGGATCCATCAGGCATTTCCTTTCATGGCCTACCATAATCCCAGAATATCCTTTTTTTTTTTTGAAGCACAACGGGGAGGTTTAGAGTTTCTACTTTCTCATATTATGCTATTCTTTTTCAATTTTCTTTGATACTGGATTATTTCCTCCTCACAATAAGGCTGAGTCCAAAACAATATTCCATCTTCCAAAGTACAGAACTGGCTCACAAATAAAAATGTACTATGAAAGAATATTACATTTGCTGCTTTACTGGTAAACTATTTGTATTTAAAAGCTGCAGTAGCAATGATAATTTACCATATAATATTATATGACTCTTATATTCATTATATTGGTTGGAATAAGTAATTCTGTCTTTAACTATTTTCATAGACAGCAGGGAAATCCTAAACCAAATCAAAGGGTCTTAGTATAGTATCATGTACAAATAACTGATATCCCTTTGAATAAACATATCGCAGTAAGATGATAAGCTGATAAGTAATATCAGTGCTGGTTTATAGTTTAACCCTATGGATGTTTAAATGATCCACTGGAAAACTATTCTGCATGAAATGATTTCATTTAAGACAACAGTAGTGCTTCTGGAGGGACGGCCTGTGTGTTATCTATATGAGAGTATGCAAAAATCAAAAAGAAAAGGCAGAATGATGAACTGCTGGAGGGTTCTCAAGGAGTCACAGGATGG
This sequence comes from Lagocephalus sceleratus, assembly GCA_911728415.1. Taxonomy (NCBI): domain Eukaryota; kingdom Metazoa; phylum Chordata; class Actinopteri; order Tetraodontiformes; family Tetraodontidae; genus Lagocephalus; species Lagocephalus sceleratus. Next base: position 1,114,414 of record CAJVRN010000011.1, read on the forward strand.
ATTTATGACAGAACCACTAAACACAAACACATTGAGGGAGCTAAAAGTATTGGAGAAAAGAGAGTTTTAGGGAAAGAAGAAGTCTGAGAGAAGTATAGTACACTGTAAAAGCAGCTACTGCAGTTAAGTGACCTGTTGACCTAGCGCATTGTGACAGCGAGTGGAGCATTCCTGAAATAGCAATTCTACTTTAATTCCAGAGTGATGTCATGCAGCTCTTGCATACAGCAGTTAATTAGGACTTGTTTGTTTGTGTACTGCATGCATGCTACAGAGAGAGAGAGGGCTGAATAAACTGTATTAGCAAGGTCAATTCTGGTTTTATTTTTTGCCAAGCTTGCATCGAAAACAGTTAATTGCGGCAAGCCCCGATTACATTTAACAGTGAGTGTGAATATGTGCATAACCGCAATAAAGAAGCATTTCTTCCTCGTTAATGAATTTCTCCTAAAAAGAATCACCAGAGTAATAAATAAAATATTGAAATTGAAATTGTCAAACTGATGGGCTGGAAAAAGCTGCAGGTCCTGCAGGGGAGCCAGAGTTGGTTCAAGAACTGAGTAAGGATGCTACGCAGACATCTCTGCTGAGAGGCCTTTTCTCAAGACGCTGCGGCGGATCCAAGACACCCCTGAGGTGTCTCGTCTAAACCCTGGAAAGTTTTGGACCAGTTAGCCGGGGTGGGGGACGATCTGGGCTCCCCGAGGTAAAGTTCACGTGACCCAAAGAGGGAGACAAACTCAAATGGAATACAAGTTGCTACAACTACCAAAAAAATAATCTGCAATCTCTCATACGTAAGAGAACGTACAACATGTTTTACCGTTTATTAATTAGACCTTTATTTGACTCGCTTTTACTTTGCATTATTCCGACTTGTTCCCTGGATGAGTCCTGCGCAGGTACTCAATACCAATGTGGCATAGCGCACAACACTCCTGCCGATTTTTCAAATCTGACAGGGTCAAAACAAAGTTCCAGATCTCTGCAATTGTTGTTCAGACCTGGTGAACAATCAAGAACCTCTAAGTCAGTCTTGAGTAGTCAAGTCTACACGGCCGCCCACTTTAGACAGTCAAAGCAAATTAGGCCATCAATCGTGGTATCGACGTCAGGAACGCTAACTGTGTCGCCAAATGTAGTCACCAAATGTTAAAAGGGTTTGCCATGTTGAATCAAATGAGGACCGATAATGGTTTAAAAATAATCTAGCGTGTTAGTTAGTGCAAAGCCAAGCATTATACAGCCCCGCTGTGCCCGCGGTGAAGCGCATACCTTTAGCTTTGACTGGATCTCGCGAGATTTTCTCCGGGCGAGAACCTGCAAGTGGCTAGAAACCTGCACAGAAGAATAGCCAAGAGGAGGGAAGAGGAAAAGGAGACAGGGAGAGGGAAAAGACAGGGGAAGAAAAGGAAAAGCCGTAACCAAAAGCGGAAAGAGACGCCCTGTCCGTGTCGCCCAAAGGCGGCTTCGCAGCACCTACCTTTATACCCGCCTGGTATTCACGAACTTTCTTCCGTGCTAACACCTGTATGTGACTAGACACCTAAAGGGGTGTGAAACAGTTCTTGAGCGTAAAAAAAAAAAAAAAAAAAAAAAAACACAAACTCTGATGTGCTTGTGCACATTTATAAACAGAGGTAACAGAGACTACCGGGTCCAAAGTGCTCATGCAAATATTACATTAACATAAATAGATTTTATATATATACAGTGTGTGTGTGCGTGTGTGTGTGTGTATATATATGTGTGTGTGTGTGTGTGTGTGTATGTATGTATGTATGTATATATATATATATATATATATATATATATATATATATATATATATATATAAATGTGTGTGTGCGTGTGTGTAGACACAGACACACACGTGTGTGTGTATATATTAACCACTGCTCTTAACACTGATATTATATATAATAATATATATTATATATTATATATATATACTGTATGTCAACTTAATTCCATACCAAATCTTTGGTGCTTTCAAAGTGTCAGTGAAGCAACATTAAAAGTCAGTATTATTTTGGTTTAATTACTTCAGATGCAATCGTATCCAAGACATGATCCCGTATCGACCTAACCCAGTGGGGGTGTGCAGAGGCGAAACGCGACTGTGGCACCTGCACTGGAACCGTGTTAAAAAATGGCAGCTAGGAGTCGAATTGAATTCTTCGCTACTTGTGGAATCATGAAAAACTGTTCAGCTTCAATCTTCCTCCGACCACCAGCGAGAGGAAAAGTGAATGACATCGTTTGATGTGAATTATGCCTTCGAGACTTTCGCCTTCAGCTGTTTTTATAGTGCTTTATGTTTTGTTTTTTACATCAAAAAAAAAAATCCATGGGACCTGAGAAGCCGTTAAAAATAATGTGAAGATGAAAAAAACCAGCGGTTGCAGTGATGGAAAAGTCTCACTATCGATGCAATACAACTTATTTACCTGCTTTCTCGTGCGAGTTTTGCCCGTCCTCAGCTTGATGTATCTTGCTATCAATTCATTCCGACCTGTCAAAAGAGAGGAAAAAAGCGAGGTTAACATAGTGTAAACATTGTCATCATTCCCTGTCATCATTGCTGATGCTTCGAATTAGACATAAGGTGGCACTGTTGTCAAATCTGACAACTCATTTTTTATTTATTTTTTTTTATTATTTTTGTCAGAACAGCAGCAAGCGCTTGGACATGGTTGTTTTCACCCTAGACTGAGGTCAGAGGCACAGACTTCTTCTGATTCGAATCAACCGACTCACGATAAAAAACCTTTGAACTATCGTTTCCTCTTCCTTCCTTCTCTATTCACAGCCGAGGTAGCTGTGTTTCGAGTCACACCTGCTCGTCGTCTGTTCGTGCGGCCCTAATTACAGATCGCTCAAGACAACAGAAACTTGTTTTCGTGACCTCACATCTCCACTCGACATTCTGCACAAACAGGTTATGCAGAGAGCGGGCTTCTTGTTCTGCTGCGCTCATCTTCATGGTCCCTGAGACACGGGAGGGAGGCTGTTACGCACAACTTGGTGGTGTCAGAGACGGGGGGGAAAAAAACACGCACACACACATACACACACAAAAAAACAGAAAACTTCTATGCTGTACCAAAAAAAAAAAAAAAAAAAAAAAAATCATAAAGGATTATTATGTTATTATGCTGTCCACTGGGAAAACTCAGTCCATCAGTCTTCCTTCAGTCTTTTCTTCGCCAAGTCACATTTACTGGGTTGCTGCGGCTACAAAACTTGGCTGGGGGGGGGTTAAACCGCTGCTTCATTATGAATAATCACCAAAACTCTCTCTTAACTTGCAAACAGAGGATGACAAAACCTGGATCTGCCCCCGCGTAAGCTCACTCCACACAGACCTGGCCCGAGCAGTGTTGGACGGTTCGGTCCGTCCCCCCCCAGAACCTAATGACAGGAGGAACTCTTTTTTTTTTTTTTTGTTGTTTCTTACGCGCCCTTTTAACAGTTGGCCCCCAGAAGGCACTGGTTAGAGCAATTACCATAAAAGTACTGTGGGGGCCATCTTTGGCGGGCTCCGCAAGGCTCGCCATCTCCGACCGGTCGGGCCGGCAGCCAGCCGGGTGGGGGGGGGAGCGGAGCTGTCGGCCGATACCGAGCCCGGTCCCCCCCCCCCACACACACACACACACACACACACACCACTCCCCCCCCCCACCCTTTCTGCCCCGGGCCAAGGATGGACACGCCCGCTGCAGCGCCTCCGCATTCCTCGCATTCCTCTAAGCCTGTCACATCTGTGCTAGCCGGCGAGATTGGCCTGGGCCTGCGAACACTGCCAAAAAAACCTCAGGCAAACACACACACACACACGCGCGCACACACACACACACACCCAAACACACACAACACGCACGCACGCACACGCGCAGTTGCAGCTCGGAGAATAGCAAAAGGGGGTTACAGTTGGGGCGAGGGCCAGTAGGTCGGGGCTGGGGTTGGAGCCGGAGAGGGGGGGTGGGGGGGGGTGGGGAGGTGATGGGGGGGGGTCAGGGGGAGGCAGCTGATGCTGTAACTCTTGGAGGGGAACACAAAGCCATAACTGTCTCCACCAACAACTGCCACCTGGCAGTCGAAGCGAGCCCCCTCTCCCCAAAACAACACCGCTGTGTGACCCCCCCCCCCCCCCCCACCCCCACCCCCCCCACCCCAACACACTCACACACCCAACTGACGGCGGCACCTGCCGCCGACCGTCCCAGGCGCAGGATGGCAGAGGGGAGGGGCATTTCAAAAAACAAAAAACAAAAAAAAAAAAAACAACAATTCTGGAACGACCACTCCCCCCCCCCACTCACACACACACACACACCCCACACACCCCCCCACACCCCGCGCAACTGTCACTCTCAATCTCTTCAGCGGAGCGACAGCAGGGGCTAAATCTTTTGCCCCCCTCCCCGCCAGCCTGGCCCGAACACAGAGAAGTTCGCCGCTATCTCGTTGCTACGAAGGCAGCCAAGAGGGGCGTGGGGGGGGGGAGTGTGGTGGGGGGGGCAAATGAGCCATCCATCCAAGCTGAGGAGCAAACATAGAGAGATTACTTCTTTCCAAACTGTCAAACAAAATCCCTCCGCATCACGACGTCGAACCACCGTTTCAGCTGGTAATGCGCACTTTGTCGAAACCCACCCCCCACCAAAAAAGCCCCCCCCCCCATCTGCTGAGCAGCGCCGTTCCGAAGAGCCTGGGAGCCGCGATGATATCTCCAGTTTATCCGGAACATCTGGTTGCTCTTGTGATATTTTAAATCACTGCTGCAGAGACAACACTTTGATGTGGGCCAAGCGAGTTAAGTCCAGCTTCAGATCGATTTCTGGACATTAACAATGACTTGGACGCGGACCTGTAGGACACATTCTCAGGCACTTATTTTTTATGTTCTGTGGAAAAAAAAAAAAAAAAAAAAAAAAAAAAGAAAAAAAAAAAGAAAAAGAAAATTCGGATCGGCCAACGGGGGCCGCCTCGTTCCGAGAGGATACAGGGAGAACGTAAAGGCGATTTCTGGAAGGCGATCCCCGAAGGCCTCGTTCGCCACCCATGTATCAAATGCTTTCGATCGCACGCAGCGGCGGGGAGATCGGGCCGGCTGATTGGTCCGCGACCGGGTGGGAGGTCGGTGGGAGACGGCGAAAAAGGCCAGCCGCGGCGGGAGGAGGACGGGGGGGGTTGGGGTTGGGTATGGGTGTGTGTGTGTGTGTGTGGGGGGGGGGCATGACAGGTGTGCACACACAGGCGCACGGTCCCACAATCACATGCTCGCTGTCTTGCCTTTCGCGACCCCCCTCCCCCCCTCCCCTCTTTCCCGGTTGCTCAACGCTCGCCCCCGATGGCTGCAGGCTGCCATTCTCAATCCTCTCCTCTGAGAGGCCACGCCCATCTGACTTCTTTTACTACGCGACCGCAGGAATTTTCCACTTCCACACAGAGATAGAGAGCGAAAGGTCGACCCCTCCGTCTTTCTATCTCTCCTCGAGCTTTTCGCCACCCCGCGCTCTCGAATCCCACATTTCTTAACGCCCTGCTCAGCCATGACTGAAAACATTCTTAACGCGTCGGGAAGAGGGTGGGTGGGAGGTGGGGGGGGGGGGGGCTTTGCTTAGTCATCATTGCGGACTTGTCAGCCTCGCTAAGTTACTCATTTGTGCACGGCCGACTGCTAATTCCTAATGGCACCTTTTAAAGAAAGGTCAAAGCAGCCTCTCGGGCGGTGCGGTAATCCTTTCTTCTTTTTTTTTTCTCTTTTTTTTTTCTTTTCTTTTTTTTTTTTTTTTTTTTACCCAGAGTGCTTTGCTCTCGTGACAGCTGCAAGGCTGATTGGAGGAAAGAGGTGCATGCGTGAGTGCTCCCCGTCTGACATACCTGCCTTGGCCAGAAAATGGAGAGGGGGAGTGGGGGGGGGGTAAAAAAAACAAAAAAAAAAAAACATGTTGCTACAGCCTCCAAACAGGACAGGCAAGATTTTTTGTTGTTGTTTTTTTTTTAATTATTTTAAGGTGGATGTGATATCCACGATGATACGATACATCTGCTGACTTCCCTTCGATCGTACAGTGACGAGCGTTCCAGCTACGTAAATTTTGTAGGTTCGTGAGCGCGCGTGTGTGGGAAGGGGGGACGACGTTCATTCATTAAAAGGCGAAGTCGTCGCGCTGGCGAGCGCACTGCAACGTCTTGTACGTTGCAGCGGCGAGAAGCGACATAATTGGGGGTTGCGTTGTCCGCCAGAATATCTGACACTCGCTCATCCGCTGAGCAACTTTGAATTATTCCCGTTATGACTTTGAACTCCGTGACACCCGTTGCCACGGAGGTCTGCCAATATGAGACATTTCAAACTTTTGAGGAGACGATTGCAAATCTTTCAGCACGTTCAAAAAAACGAAAAAAAAAAATGAAAAAAGGGGGGGGGGGGGGTGAGGGGAGAGATTCCTGCATTTGAAGGCCGCTGGGAGTCGGAGACTGCGAGGTTAGACAGCATTACATACAGTGCGATGGTTAACATTCCCCCAAGCTCACGTCAAGGCAGTTTTTAGACGTCTGAGGTAATCACCTTGTGAGCAGACTTCTTCTGGGGCATGCTTTGCCTGTGCCAGCACAGCCTCGGATGACTTATTGTAAAAGGAGCCGCGGCCTAATGCTCTAGGAAAGAAAAAAAGCCAAACGGTCCGTCGAAGACGTCCTGGCAGCGGGTCGCGCGTGGGGGGGCCAGATCTGTGTACGGCCTGCCTCTTTGTTGACATCCTCGCGACCGAAAGAAGAGGCCCGAGACGCAACACCGCCCCGCAAGAACCGGGACCGAGGAGGTGAATTTGCAGACCCCGGCAACGGTTTCTGCTGAAGGTGTGAACACAAATTAAAACCATGTTGTAAAGGTGTTACGTCATTCTTAGAGATGAAACAATATGTTTACCGAGGCAGTGACTGTTTTTTTAAGATGCTTCCTTAAATACATACATAGATTAATTGTATGTATATGGGTATATTTAACATACACTTATCTATGTGTGTGTCTGTTCATATGTAGACACACATATATGCTCATATAAAGTAGGATTACTGTTGCAACAACACTTCATCAGTAGGGTGAAACTAACGTGTCTCACGAGGGTCTAACACATATATGTGTTTATATTTATGACTGCACTTCAATTTCAAAATTGAGTACTTAATATCGAGTTCAGCAACTATTGTCTTTTAATTGTTACGACAGTGACAGTATCTCTTACATTCAAATCATATTTGATTGAGGGTCGGCCAATGTGTTGTCTCGGGTTTATAGTGTTAATAATCTTTTAACCAAAAAAGACCAAAAAAGCCGTTAATTCTTTCTGGCCTGTTCTTCATTACGCTGTAACATCAGAAGCTTCAACAGTGGCCGAATTATCTAAGGTATGCGTTTCTCCTTGGATATCAGAATCAGTCCATGAATCATATCGAAAGAATTTTTTTTTTTTTTTTTCTCACAACAAGTACCAGAAAAGCCACACAAAACAGCTTTGAAAACAAACAGTACTGTCCTTACGCCCGCAATCAGCATGAGGTGGCGGAGAAAATGATAAGTGTTTTGTTATCTGGTTGCTTTGAGCGGGACTGGGTTTCAGGGTTTTGAGACGCGCTGGACGTGAAATAGAGTGCAAAAGTTCTCACAATGTGAGGCTGGGAGAAAGCAACATTAAAAAAAAAAAAAAAAAAAAAAAAAAAACGGAGCAACGGAGGGAAATCGGCGGCTGCAGAAGAGCTCCTGCCAATCAGCATGTTGTGATGCTCAGCAGAGCACCAAATAAAATCAAGAAAGCGTGCACTGTCTCAACAACAGCAAAGGGAAAGTGGGATCAAAATAATGAGAGACAAACGCCTTCAATTTCCTACACCTGGATGTCAGTGATTCTACCAAAGAACTTGCCAGCATATCCATCTGGAGCTTTTTAGGAGATTAAAGGCTCGACACCTGCAATTTAATGAACCCGCGGCAGGAAATGGCATAATTCTTCTAAAAAAAACACATGGATGCTCAAAAATCTTAAATTCCAACGTGACGTCTCTGCTTTTCGGGCTTGATCCCTGCCGTGCTAATTATCATTCATTTAGCAAAGGTAACGGCATCAAACGGAGCATTTCTATGCAAAAAAAAAAAAAAAAACCCCAAAAAAACGCTTTAAGGCACAACTCTCACCGCAACAGCGGCGCGGGGAGGAAGGAGCACTTTGTGATGGGAAAAAAAAAATAAAAGATCTGCCCGGCATTATGCAGCAAGGAAGAGAAGAGGCTGTAAAAGAGTGAGAATAAAAATAGCCTGTAAAGACTGTGAAAAACAGGCTGGGGGTTGTAGGGGGTGGAGTGTGTGTGTGTGTGTGTGTGTGTGGGTGTGTGTGTGTGTGGGGGGGGGGGTGTCCTAAAGACTGCAATAACCGGTGCTTAGAGCGCTGGCGCAACTGGAAGAACCTGCCTCTGGGTTACCGCGCAACAGGTACGGACCTGTTTGAGGCACAAATCATTCACCTGCACGTCAGCTGCAACATCAGCGCGAGAGAGGCCGACCGCCGATTCATCTGGCTCCTTCTAAATCCGCCCAGATGTCAGTTGCAGCCGTTCGGCTCCGAAATGAAAGTGGAATGCGCTGCACTGATTTGCGTTTAATTGGTTTCTTTTGTTATTTCACTCAGCCAGCAATGCCCCCCCCCACCCCTATAAGTTAGCATGTTTGTGAGCTGCCAGTATCATTTAAAACGTTGACATGTATTTCGGGTGTGATCCAACTGTCGGCCGGGCGATCGCTTCATCCCGATCCCTGCATTCCTGGTTGGTATAGATTATGTGATTCGAGCTTTATTTTTACTAGCTCCAAATCTTTTCCACACGCGGTGTTTTGTTGAAAGTTGGGCAAATGTCCTGCTAATAACCCGTGAATTTCTTGATTAACTTTTGGTTGAGATTCAACTGTGGAGACGCTTTGAGGCCCAGATCAGTCATCAGAAATGAAAAATAAACGAATGGAGTGTATGTGTATGTATTCCCCCAAAAAAAGATACTTTTGGAGACAAACACGTGCTTTTTATCGACTTGGTCTGGCTGGTTCTCAGTGCACTCACCATACATCTTCCCTTCATCTGACAGAATGATTTTCCTTCGGCCACAGGGAGGGTAGATAGCGAGGGCCTCCTGGAAGCTCTGCTCAATATCCGGGCTCCACACGCCCTCGGCATCCCCGTCCAGGGTCTTATCCTCATTGTCCCCATCCAGCCCATCTTCTGGGCTTCCGTTCGCACTCCACTCGTTGGAAGCAATGGTGGCGGCTCCCCCTGGGCCCGATCCTGAGCCCCAATATCAAAGGATCTGTGGGAGATCTGTGGGAAGAAGATTGGCAATGCTTAGCTGATTTTATTCAAAAACAGGTATTTGGGGGCAGCGTGTGTGTGTGTGTGGGGGGGGGGGGGTTAAAAGTAGAATAAGAGGGGAGTTTTTTTCTGTATTGGAGGCATCTGTGTTTTATAATCTAGATGGCTCTCTGAACTGGTTCCAGTTGAGCCTCCTGGATGAATTCAGCAAGGCAACATTTGGAGTGTTTGGCAGAGAAAGGTGGTTTAGGATTGGCACATCCGGAGAACAATATGAATACCTGAGGGATGAAAAAAAACCACAAAAAAACAAAACAAACAAAAAATAAAAACCCAAACCAAAAACCAAGGAAATTTACCCAGGAATATCATTATCATCCATTCATTTTAGAGATCTGAGAACTACAGTATTGGTAGAGAGTGACACCAAAATAGAAGAATAGGAAAAAAATAGAAGATACGGACATATGTTAGTACCTATACCTACCGACTTGAACAGCATCCAAAACAATCTCTCAGATAAATCCTGGTATCACAATATATGTCATTACGCCCCGGTTTAGAAGGTAATTACGTATAAATTCCAATAAAACCAACATATATATATAAAAATATATATATATATATATATATATATATATATATATATATATATATATATATATATATATATACATATATATATATATATATATATATGTATGTGTGTTTTTATTCCCAGGCAAATTAAAGGATAAGTGACATTCTTGGTGTTTTCTTCATTATGAACCACAGCTCGAAGAGTTACATCCCTGCAGAGAAAGCCACAGAGCCTCTTCCTTGCCTCAAAACATTAAAATGCATCAGCGAGCCAATTGTCGCAATTATGCACATGATTATGTCGTTTCTCTTTTGGATAATCATATACAATTTTCCTTGGACAAATACTCCCAAAGTTAAGTCTGTATTAATATGCATCAGCAAAAGTACTGCAAATGGTGCAGTTTATTTTCTCCAAAAACTCCACTAAAGCGTCTTAGTTTAGTTTCTTCGAAGCAAGAAATGAAACTTTATCCGTGCGATGCTTTTTTTAAGGATTAAAGCCGAGCAACAGCCTAAGACACATATAGTCCAACAAATGCTTCAATGTTTTCATTTTAATAAAACACTTGTTTCCTTTCACCACAACTGGTGCTGTTGCTAATGCTTCTCCACTACTGGTTACAGTTGTAATTGCAGGTATGAGAACATCCAGCAAACAACAAATAGCTGTATGTCAAATAGTTGTAGGGCTATGAAGTTTTACTGCCACAAGTTTTCATTTGACTTATTACACTCTATAATTACAAGCCACCATTTGTCTCATCAGCATATTATTTTTGTGACATCCATGTGAACAGGAAATTAGCCTGGCATGCAGAAGGCTTAAAAAAACTGTTTGTGGTGGAAGAGCAAGCTTCATCCATCTTAAAATGATGATCTCAGAGTACATCTACTGCTGGCTTTTAATCATTTTAACCCACAAAAGAGGCACAGAGCAAACTAGAACTTGTTTGAAATTCTCCACGCTGCTGGTCCAGAATCAATAACATCCTGGGGACGCTGATATTTTGTCTGCAACATAATTAACAAATACGAATCCTATAAACTGCAACCTGTAAGTTCATCTGATTTCTTTAGCACTATACATAAGCACAAAAATGTGTGTAGGTGCAAAGGAGGCCTCGTGTTGGTGACTATTCAAATCAAATTATGCATACTTAGGCCACCCATTTGGTGCCTTTTGACAGTTCCATATTGCAGTTGTAGAACTTGTATGGGTAAACAGTGATGAGGATTGTTATTATTATATTTCTCTTCTCTAAAGAGATTCAAATGGATTCAAGATATTCCATAAAATAAGGTTTAAAGACCTCACTAATCAACGTTGGCTTCAAAGAATTCTTGTGGTCTGGGAACTGTGTCCCAATGTGGTTTACTTATGGCTGACTGCAGGCAAAGATCTTAAGTATTTTTCAAGCTGTCTTTTCAGCATTGTCTAGTTTCTTCAATGGAAGTCAGCAAATAACTATCCTTCCCAGGACTGTATTTCTGCTGCAGTGTTTCTTCAGACAGTTACAGAACAGAAAGTATTATCGAGGCCATGACAAATTGCTCTTCAAATTAAGGTTTGGTAAACTTAAGTTTAACTGTTCTAATTAGTTTAAGACATGCTGTGATTTTGTGAGAAAAAGTAACTGTTGTTTACTGAAACTATGTTTTAACATCAAGGTATTTGTATAAGTTTAAGTTTTTTTTTAAAAAAGACACCATCAAAGAAATCTGTACCAAAAATCGATGAAATGGATCTCATGGCCAAAGAAAAACCGCGAGCTTTCACAGTGCTGTATAATTCCATCGGAAATGTGACTGAGCTGTTGGAGTGTAACAAATACTCAAACATTCAAAGAGGGAGATGGTTCTCCCTCACACTCCTTTCAGTTCATCTCTGTTTGGAAAGACTGAATGTGATGTCACAGCAAATCATCTGGGAACCAGGGAAAAGTGGTGAAATAGCAGGATTAGTCATGCTTCCTTTCCCTCCCATCACCATTTAAACAGATATTACAGGAGATCAAAGTGCAGTTGCACAGTTACGGCAGTGATGTTCCACCAAATACAGCTCAGAAAATTCAATTAGTGAAGTCGCTGATGTTCACAGGTTTTGAAAGCTTAAATGTTTCATGTCCAGTTAAAAACAGCGAGGCTTGGTGATATGCAGCTTGTGAGCCGTGATAAGGCACGAACAAACGTATACCTGCAACGCTTTCATTTACGCTGCAGCTCTTGAACAAAGCACACTGGACACACCTTCAACTACTAAGTTTGTTTTGACTAACGCTACCTTTCTTTCAACTCTCTGTAGTTGTGTTTCTGGTTATTATAGAGATTATCTATGATGTAGAATGTTTAATATGAACAGTCATCTACCCTGTATTCCCAGATATCTCAAAAATGAACAACCGCAAATCGGGGGGGGGGGGCTCTACATGTATGGTAAGAAAATACAGTATTGAACATGATTTAATGCAGCTTTCACAATGTTTATTATATATTAATCATGTTTATACAATATTCTGGATAATTTATGGTTTTTCAAAAATGTGTGAACCTCCAGTCTTGGTGCCATGTTTCATGGCTCTAAAAATACAGCCTACATTTTGGTAAAAACAGAAGCACATGGAGACGGTTTGTTGTGAACTTTGAAAATGTAACACCCTCAGCAGGCAAAGCCAACAGAGGAGGTTTGGCGTAGAGGTGCGGAACTGTGTGCAAGACAGAAATCATCCATGGGAAGCGAGACAATGTTAGCAAATTCACGAAACCGCAGGAAAGGTGGACATTCGATACTACGTGTAATGTCTAGCCTGTTGGGATATCAGCGGAAGGATTTGCCGTGTTGTCGTCTCACAGACGCGCTTAAAAGTTTTATTAAGGAATGTTATGGAGATTTTTGGAGGCAGGAGAACAAACTCTTTTGTTTATGTCCAATTATAGCCGAGAAAACACAGAGGAGCCCCGATTCGCTGCCAGCTACACGGAGCAGCGAGCGTCGATCGGTGCACCGCTCTGATCCAATGACCTCGATGAAGCTCTGAGTGCTCACGAGAGTGTGCTCAAGAGAAGTACTGTGAAAAGACAGGCTCTTCAGCGAGAGAGGGGCCTGAATTCCAGACATGTCCTTATTAAGAAAGAGCTGCGAGTGCTCGCTGCTTCTCCTCCTGCCTCCCTTGTGTCAACCCAACGCCCTCCCTCGCCCCCTCCCCAAGCCAGAGCTCAGAACGTCTCTACCCAAATAAGGACAGGAGACCAGGGGATGCGTGCATGGGAGGAGTGGGTGGCGGGTGGGTTGGTTGGCTGGAGAGCAGAGAGGGGTGGAGGGGGTGGGGGGGTGGGGGGTGCATGTGGTGAGAGTTGAGGCGGTGGGAGGGAGGTGTTGTCCAATTTAGGCGTCCCCTTTGGGGTCTGGAAAACAGTGTGATTGTTCCAGCTGAAATGCAACATCAGCAGTGAACACGCTGTTGCTTTGTGACGCTCTGAGCTCAGACTAGAGACAGGGCATTGTCACTGGAGCCATTTTTCAATACGTCCTCTATTGGTGTCACGGGATTGAACATCCGGGACAATGTTCACGACTTCATAAAGTTACACTGAAAGCTTTATGTGCTGAGAATCAACAGCATGTTCCAGAATTACACCCGGCTCCAACCCAACGCGATTTTCTGCCAGCTCCTCGGTCGACAAGAAAAACCTGTCAGCATATTATTGATTAGCTGCGTTTCATTTTCATTTAGCCCTTTCATGAACATGGTCATGCAAGCTTCTCATCTTTCTTGTAAAAGTTTGATGCAGTTAACTTGATAAATTTTCTAATATTTTTTTAGATTTTTAATATGAGTTGAGCTCAAACTAAACAAAGGGAATAAAATGGGACATAATGGATATTGTGCCAATGGGCCTGACCCACTGGAACTGTATTATTGTTATTAAAGTCTGCAGTGACTTGCTGATACAAAGCATGGGTCTGGAAGCGACTCCCCTCCCCCATCACCTCCCTGTTTTTTTTTTTTTTTTTTTTTTTTTTGTTTTTTTTACGTAACCAAGAGAACTGCAAAGTCTCCGGCTCGCCAACAAGGAAGAGCTTCAGCGATTGCTTGAGTTATGTTGTCTGTCATTTTTTTTTTTATTGCTTTTCTCCAACAACCCAGTGCCTGACAGACTTCACAGAGATGCTTCTGTAGACCAGCTTCGCTTTACCCCCTTTGCACGTTTAACACTCACCCCTGTCGGGTTATCGATCCAGCAGCTGCATCTGGGTTTCTGATATAAGTTCTGAGTCTACTGAATCTGTTGCTTTCGGTCTGTGTTTTCTGATAACTGCTGTCACTTGATATTTTTATGTTAATATCGGTTCGAGTAATTCACTTCACAGATGTGGGATTTTGCATGTTTGCTGGGTTTTGTGCAAAAATAAGGAATTATCGGTGACAGGCAGATGGAAGAAGGTGACTAAAACATATAAAACGCCCAGTCTTAAATGATTCCATCGAATTAAAGGGTGCTGGAGCATATCCCAGTGGGTGAAAGGCAGGAACACAGCCTGGACATATGGCCAGTCCATTGTGAGTTTTAGGCTGTGTTCAAAATCACTCACTCATTCACTAATCCCTACTCACTAAATAGGGAGTTGGGTCGAGTGGACTGTTTAGTGAAGTCGCTCATAAGCTGTAGCATCGCATAATAAATATGTTCCCAGAGAAAAACTAGTGCAGGTCAAGTTGTTTTGTTTAATTGATTAATATTCAAAAAACTGAGGTTGTTTCTTTGTTGTGGGACCACTGTTGATGCCTTTAATAAATGAACTTAATAGTCACAGCATCAATATATAAAAATGAATGTCACGTCTATCTTTTTCTGAGTGATGAAAGGATGACGTTATGTATTGCTTGGTTAGGGATCGCTCAGTTTTACACTACTTATAACAATACATTATAGGACAGAGTGAGTCTTTCACAGCCCCACAGAACAGCATACACACTAATTAGTTCACTATTTAGGGAATAGAAAGTGATTTCATACCCAGCCTTGGATTATGTTTCACACATGAATCAGTAAATTAAATTCTTGTGCACACTTCATATTATCGCTCACCTTGTATTATCTCTCTTTTCGACACCTGCTTTTATCTCGCGGAAAGAAGAAAGAAAGCTTTCAAATTCAAGAATTTTATCCATTACATAGGGGCCCACGAAGAGCTGATGTCTGAACCAAAACACGTGTTTTTCGTGTTACGCTGCTGCCTCGTTCTGTTTTGCTTCCAGTGCATCTGTGTCATATGCTCGCTGGCAGCATATTTGCATTTGTACTCGCGCTGAATGCCATCATAATGCAACCCTGGCCAACTCCCAAAGTCATTTACTGTACGTGACCAACACTCATGACTACTACAAAACCCAACCGGCACCATTCGCGCACCAGAGGCTCACGTTTTCCCACTGGATGAAGCAATCGCAGCACAGTCTGGAGCTTATCTCCTCCCGGAGGTTTTACACCGAGTTTCCTTTGTTTTTCTTGTGTGCAGTAAAACGTTTAAATTCCAGTAATTCTACCGACTCAGTCATGCTGTCAGATCACATGGAGGAAAGCTGTCTGCGCAGCTTATATAAGGAGGGGATTCCATCAAAATAAGCATTAGTAGAAGTGTGCCACAAAGCAAAGGAAATCCCTTACAAACACCTCACAGACAAACAGCACGTGTGCCTGAATAATAACCAGTGGATGGCATGAAATTCAGGGTTTGGCTCTAATCAGTCTGAGGGGGGAAAAAAAGCCACAATTCTGTTTTTATTGTGCCAATTTCTGTTCCTCAGCTGAACATGAGGTCATCCTGGTAGACACAGATGGACCATCCAGATGGGTTTTGACTGATACAGTGGAATTCCAGCACAACTTGAGTCAGTGTCTCCCAATTTTTAAGACCCATTTGGCAGCTTCTAGTCGCTGGTAAGTAAGGCGTATTAATCAATCCTAGGCGTATTTAAGACCGGAGTGCAAGAATCCTACGGCTGAACCGCGCTCCGCAGCAGCCATTGTATGGCGTACGTAGGCCGAATACCCATGTCCAAACCAACAGTGCGCAACGACAATGCACCCACGTGAGTCATACACAAGAAGGTTGTTTGTTCCAATTATATAATACAGCCCAGTAGAACATTTCCAACATCAACGCTCCTTCTGGAGAGCGAAAGGGAACAGTCATCATCATCATCATCGTGGTTCACGCGTGGCCCTTTCGGGGGTTTCGGCTTTATAATAAATAAAGAAGTGAAAAGAAAATGACACTGACTGCACGCAGGTCACTTCCCCTTGACGTGGCCACGTTGCCTATTTCACCCCCACTCACCCACCAGCAACGTTTTCCCACCCCCACTCAGCACATATAAAGTTATTTTAAGTACAGACGTGCTCTCCTCTCTACAGCATAAACTATATCAACTGCAGCATGTAAATAGGTCAGCCAGATGAATAATGACCATCAGATAGTGCTGCTATCTCTCTGAATGATTTATTTATTTACTGTTAACCTTGTAACATCAAGGAAATCAGGTTTGATGCAAGAGTTTTGAGACCTCAATGTTATCTTTTAGTCCTTTTTTTTGTTCCGCTTTTATACTTTTCTGTTTAAGATAAACAAACTGGGACAAATTAAGTCATATGTGCATTTTTTTTAGTTATTTTTTTGTCAGAAGGTTCAATAAACACTCCATTTGGGAAATAAAGCCTGGCCATTATTTCACGGTTCAGGCTTTACAGGGATAATTAGAGGGTTTATAGAACCTCTATAATCTTGTTGTTACCAGTATAAATTTTTAGAAAAACTGGATGGATCTGAGCTGGATGGGTGTTGTGTATGGGTTTTGAATAACTGATTCTTTTTTGCTGCCACTCAGTAAATTTAAACACAATTTGTTTGATTGATTTGGTGAATTTGTTTCTGTGGTTGTCTAGGTTTTAGCCTAATGCACTTATACTTATATGTTGGGAAAGAAAACTGCAGGAAGGTGATTATGGCACATGCTTAACTGTTAAAAGTTCAACTGGTTAACCTTGTTCCGATGGAAAAATGCAGAAACCCACATTGTGGTTGAAAACAGGGTAGTTACATTTGGAGCTTGGTGTTAAACAGAAACCTGAAACCTTAAACATTACATGTCTGACTCTTTTGATCACATTCGTCTACATTTTCCCAGGGGTCTTTGGGACCAGCAGGAACCATCCCAGATATCTTCCAGCGTTGAGTCAGCTCAACTTAAGGTTTTCTGAGCAGGTACTCGCTGCAGTTTCTCAAGACCGCTTTGAAAATGAATTTCAGTTCAGACAGCGGCCTCAGAACAAAGGTCTGAAGAACACAAACGCTCTAGTTCAACTCGATGGGTCCAGTGTAGTTACACTTGGGTTAATTACCATGCACTATATATTACAATTGAGAACGGCAGCAAAATACTGAATTAAATCAGAATTGTCCCTTTCATAATATAAAAATATCCTGTTCTGCATTTTATTCAGTATATTGCAGTTGTGCCATTAACGTTTGCGTAGCCTCTCGATCCAGCTTCGGCTGAGTATCGTGTCACTTTCTCCTTAGCTGAGTTTACAGGACGTGGAGTCACGCCGGTCTTACACATCCCCGAGCCAGATCTGGCTCTTCCACTCCAGTTTGTTTCGTGCTATGCTAAAGCTCAGAGCGGCGCTCGGAGAAAACACGGCCGACCGTTAAGCGATTATTGTACACTCGGCGACAATCCATCAAAGGTTTCATCATGACAAACTTTTCACCAGCTGGCCTTTGAATCTTATTCCATGTTATCACATCTGTTTTTGGTCTTATCACACAGAATATGTGACAAAGAGCTCTCCTCTCTATCTCTCTCTCTCTCTCTCTCTCTCTCTCCCCTTCTGTCCATCTGTACAGCTGTACACTCTCATTCCCATGACTCAATTCTACTGACTCACATTGCAGAGCAGATTGTTAACAGATTTCACTCAAATCTGTTTGCATGCCTCTCCATCATCTCTCCGTGCACAGTCTCCTACTGTATATGCGTCTATGTGTTTGTTAACCAAATTTGTTCTCGCTCTAAAAGGGAAAGGAGTTAGTCTTTTTTTTTTTTTTTCTTCTTTTTTTTACAGTACACAGTGTTTTTTTTACATAGAGTATGTCCGAGTTGTTGGGAGACTTGTTGGCAAAGGACAGACCCCTGCTGGGAGATGAACCCGAACACCCCCCGCTCAGCTGAGAGCTAAACACATCTCCGTAGAACTCAATATTTATACACAGGGACAAATCCACAAGCCCTGCTCAAAAAAAAAAAAAAAAAAAAAAAAGAAAAGAAACCACAGGTCTGTTAAGGTTGAAGTGCGCTCACAGATGTCCCAAGACCACCCCCCCCCCCACCCACACACACACACACACACACACACACACACACGTAACGGAGGGAACAACAGGAATTGGTGGCAAATTGAGCAGCTGCTTGCAGAGGTCAGATTACAGATTTACCCAAAAAAAAAAAAAAAAAGAAAAGAAAAAGAAAAAAAAATCATTTTAGGTCCTTGATAAAAACCTACTCTCTCACGAGGACTAGACATTTTGCGTGATTTGTCCCCACACGCAGAAACCCATGTATAGCAAACGCACCGATTCCTCTTTTAAATGTGAAGACGAGCTCACCAAAAACTCTCCCCTCTGCCTCCTGTGTCTGCGTTTGGCCCTATTAAATTCTCTTCAGCTCCTCCAATAACTTCCTCCTACTTCCTATCTGGCACGGCGCTCAGGAAACAATCAGAGCTGAGAGTGAGAGGAGGGCTGGACGGCCAACAGCTCACACGGCAAGAAAGTGCGCAAGCACACACATACACACACATAGAAGAAAGAAAAAAAAAAAAAAAAAAAAAAAGAAAAAGCCAGGGAGACGTTGACACAAACACACACCACATGCACTCCTTGTGAAGGCAAACATTTGCAGTTTGATACCAGCTGCACGCACAAGACCAACGCCAATGCCCGTGAACACCTCACGCTGGGGATTTCTCAAACTACGCACATGGAGAAAAAAAAAAAAAAAAGTACCAAACTTGAATCTTAATTGTTGTTGTCTTGTAAACAAATAACACGCCCATTGAGGTAAATGGAGCTTATTGGCTCCCTCGATGAGTCACCGGGAAGATAAATGAGTATCACATGTCAACCCTAAGCACGAGCATAAAGCCTTATTCAGTCATTGTTCCGTTTTCACACTGGAGGCTGTGGTCTACCTTGAACTGTAACACTGTCCAAGAATTCTGTTTAAATCCAGCTCAGGAGGGAAAGACTGATACAAAACAGGGCGAGCGCGCCAGGGAGGGCGTTTTTTTTTTTTTTTTTGTTTTTTTTTTTTTTATAGAATTCTGAATCAGCATTTTAATCAGAAATTTTCCAGAGGACACAGAGGATAACCCATTCTGATTTGGCTGTTATTGTGGTCAGAGGAGTGGTTTGAAGCCACAATCTGTGAAACCTCAACAGAACTCACTAGTTTAAAAAAAAAAAAAAAAAAAAAAAAAAAATCAGAAATCAGTCATGGCTTTAATCGTGGGCCGAGCATGACGGCGGAGACCGGATTTAGGCCACTTGGCGATCACCTGGTGAATCTCTATGGTCATACGTGTTGCTTTAAATTAGGCAAGTATTACTGTGCTGGTGAAGGAGATCTCCCCCCCACCAACCCACAACACTGAGCGCCGGGATTAAAGGGGTTTCACATGAGTGCCCTTGGGTCACCGGAGCTCTGGTGTGACACACCGGCCCCTCTCGCACAACACACACACACACACACACACACACACACACACATTAGATAGGCCTAGACTATGCCACCGTGAGGCTAGAGGCTCACAAACTCCCACCAACATACTGAGGTCTAAACCCTCAAGATCTGCTACCAGGGACAGAACTATAATGTTTAGAATCTTGGGGACAGCGAACACAAAGACCCCACTGTTCTAGGCCACTCCCGGCTCCTCCCCTGAGCGGTCCAAATAGGAGGCGAGGGAGCTTATCTGTTAAACCCTCTTGGTTTGGACATATAAATATGCACAGAACATTAGCATGAATACAGTGGCGATAAAATGCAATTCAGGCAACTTTTATGGCCGATCTCTTCACAGCACTTACGTCCATAACGCACCAACATTTCAGCTAAGTTCTTTTCATGCGAATCGCAATATGCTGTGCCACCCACCCACTCCCAGTTACACTGCGCATTGTACACCAATTGTCATTAATACCCCTCTGCAGATGGCTGTAGGCTTCGTCCTCTGAGGCCTTCTGTGTGTTCACCATGCAGACATTGTGCTATTTGTTCAGATCTGGGCTGATAGAGGGGCAAGTGTCCACCATTTGGGAAAGCACTTGAGGGGACGGTGCTAAAAAAGCGAGCGACGTCTGCGCAAATGGGCGAAAGGCTCATTAGCCTCATCTTCTGTGGGCTTTAGCACAAACGGGCGAAGCTAAAGACAAACAACAACCTCGGACCCGAGCAAACACCGCAGAGCAAATAGAGGACAATGGCGAGAATTAAGGAATACCTGCAGTGTCTGTACTTTTGATGGTTTTTTTTTTGTTTTTTTTAATCAACCTCCCTGATGATGGCAGAGTTGGGAAACCTTTCCTGCACATGTGCAAAATTCTGAACAGAAAATAAACACAAAGTGCATCCAAGGAAAAATAAAAAAGGACCATGTTTAGCAGTGGTGGTGGTGGGGGGTGGGGGGCTGATACTGCATAAGGGACTCTATCAGAGCAATACAAAGACTAATCATTTCCAGATTTATCCATCAGCATCTAAATCTATTATTAGGCAACTTGGCCTGTCGTTTTTTTTTTTTTTTACCAAAGACACATTGTTTGGTTGCACTGCTGGGTGGTTTCATTTCAGAACATCATTTCCACATGTTAATTAAAAAAACAAAACTGCGCAGCCCAAACTGCTAGTTTCTTCCACTTAAAGAACCCAAAATAGGGAGAAAAAAAAAAAAAAAAAAAGCCATATCAGATTATCACTGTCACTGTGGTGTCAACGTTCCCTGTCTGACTTTTACAGGCCTCGTGGAAAGGCTGTCATATTTCGAGATTCACAGCGGCGTAGATCCGCGCGCACGCGACATTCTGGAAGGTTATACAGTGGCACAAGAGCAAAAACAAGAGACAGCAGCAAAGGAGAAACATTAGTAGATTATTCTACCTACGTGGGCCAACCAGACAGACGACATTCTGTTGGTTAGTCAAACCTGTTGACTGACTGGCAGTGATTTAACTCTACTGCTCAAATGTCTGCATATAATTAGCACATAGGAGAAGCCAAACGTCCCACAATTTAGCATGTTCTAATGAACTGGACGTGTCACCCCCCCCCCTCTTCTCCTGCCAAGTGTGGATCTCAAAGGAGAAAGAACAATATAATCCCTCATTGATAAAGGAACCAAGTATTCAGCTTCAACCAAAACGTGAAAATCGCGCAAGAGTTTGGGATATGTCGTACCACAAGGCAGGGATATGGAGAGATTTTGGAAACGATGGGCTGAGATGTTAAGCTCTGTCACAATAAAAGCATGAGGTTTAGTTTATCCCGAACTAACAGCAGGTGCAGGTGCAGCCCGAGGTGGCGTTTCATTATAAAATTAGTGCGCACATATCCATGTATCTCAAATCCTCACCTGTGAGTTATCTACTTAGTAGGACTTTGCAGTGAATCATCACAAGTCCCCCTGTTTCTGGTCACCTTTTTTCCCTTTTTGTTCTTATTTTGATGTCTGTTAAGGAAAAAAAATGGCTAAATATCTACTACTAATTAATTCACGAGCTGAAAGACGTCAAAAGCTGTGTACTGGCGATCGACACAAGAGGTCCCAACTCACAGACAAAAAGACACTTTTAAGTAAGCTTTGCCTCGCCACCTCAATGTTTTTTGTTTTGTCTCTGCTGTAATGTCTCTTTCTTCACGCCTGTTTCATGTTAATCTTGTTTCTGTTCTCTTAAGCTTTTCTCTAATACACTTTGTCTGTACTTTATTTATTCCGATTGCTTTGATTTATGGGCTCCCACCCAAATCCAGTAAACATAAAAAAGGAACTTTTGATCAACTTTCTGATCAGATTTAACTTTATTCTCTCGTATCTCTGTCTAACCTCATGACTTTTTTTTTTTTCCCCAGTCAAATAAATTAAAATCGTTTCCATCAAAATTTGAGCGTTTCGATGACAGTGTTGGGCAATGATTATTACAAATTCTTCTTTCTGTAAAATAAATAAATAAATAAGTAGTTTTCTTTATAAAAACTCAATTCTGGAGTATTGGCCGGATAAATGAGGAAGTTCTCCTACCTTTGAGATGCAGAGGTCCAGACTGAAGTTGTATATTCCTCCAAATCGATGTTGTTTGTCTCTCTCTCTCTCTCTCTCGCTCTCTCTCTCTTTGCCTGGGAGGTAAAACAATCTCTTAATGAACAATGTTGGAAAATGTTACATCCAGGTACCAACCGTGCGAGACAGAAGGCAAACATATTGGCAAACTTTCTTTTCTTTTCTTGTTTTTTTTTTCTCCCCCTGCGATCTCAAAAAGAGACGCCTTTTCTTTTTTCTTTTTTCTTTTTTTTTTCTTTTTTTTTAAAAAAAAACGAATTCGTATGTGCAACGCGGAGTAGCGACCGAAACATGGTTATAAAGATCCTGTCAAGAGAAATCTCCGCACGGTGCCAATGTCCGGCACGATCGACTATCAATCTGCGAATGTTCCGAGCGATATTCCCTCCCAACGCGAGGAGCTCAGCGGAAAAATGTAAAAAATGACAATGATCTGAAAACTTCACCGAGACGAGCGGCATGAAAAAACTCCCCAGAAAAGGACTCCGAACAGAAAGAGGGAACATTAGTGCACAACTCACCTTGCCTGTGTGTGTATGTTATTTTTATGAATTCGTGCAGTCACCTTCGTCTTCTCAGTGAGTGCCGCTCAGCACTTTACTGCGTTTGTTGTATTTTGGCGCCCTGTTGATTTCCGTAATATTTCTCAAAGCTTTGACAGTATAAGTGGAATGTGAAGTATGACTTTGGTATGAAATCAACGCACTACACTGGAAAACGGAGGGGGAGGGGGGAAGGGCTTTGGAGGAGGAGCCACCGCTGCGCGTCAATCAACAGGCGCGGGGGGCGGGGCTTCCACGCCCACCAAGCCTTCGCTCAACTGTTGCGGCTTCCTGCCTGCTCCAAGAAACTTGGGGGGGGGGGGACAATACTGCTATTATATGCCACACTTTTTCCCCCCAAAAAAATTAATCTACCGCGCGTAATAAGTTCGTATTAAAAACCACTTAAAAGTTTGCACTCAAAATTGTTCGTTTCATTTTTTCTAATACAAATATGTTGCGGTTGGTTGTATTGTGTTTTTCTTTTTCTTTTTTTCCTAGCCTGGGTTTACTTTGTACCATTCTCCATATTGACATGTTGTATTCATATTTATTTACTACTGCAGAGATACTTTAAACCTGCAATAATAGCGTTAAACACTGAACTCGTATTAAACTCATATTTCTAATTTGAAGACAACTTCTTTACATTCCTTCGGCTCGGTGTTAGGAGGCATACTTTCAAACATATGCCAGGCATTTTTTCCTCCATCTTTGAGATTTTATATGTTTTCAGCATTCCACATTATAGATGACCTAGCAACGTTTTTTTGTTTTGTTTTTGAATTACTCATGTTTGCCATGTCCCATAAAAGTAATCAGGCTTTTTAGAAATTGCTGTCAAGAAGTAAAAGCATGGCTAAACTATACATTTTCTGCCTCCCTATACACCTTTTTTTTCTTTTGGTTTTGGGATAATTTATTTCAATCCAGCAACAGCTCCGTCTGTTGGTCAGTAAGTTGTATGCAACCTTTATGGCCTTTATAGAGATAGAGCGAGTCACTTGCTGATTTAAGCACAGATATGCAGATGACAAGAAGTAATCTCAACCGTCTACTGAGCAGGAAGCCATGTAAACAAGAGAAGAGAGGGACACACGCACACACGAACACACACACACACACAAACCTCACCTCAGAGCAGAAAAGCTGCCAACTTCAGGCGTCATTTAACCTGTGCGGGTTGAGACAACTGCCTGAGCAGGTTCAGGCAGAATACACACCTCTCACTTGCTCTCGGCATCAAACAGGTTTTTCTACCTGAATGAAGTTCCTCTAAACACCAAGAGAAGCATAGTTGTGTCTGCAAACTATTATGTGATCTCGGAAGACAAACCCCATGGGATTACATTTTTGAAGAACGAGGATTGCCTATTTGTACAAGGACCGGTGACTGTACGCAAAATAAAAATTTTCCACATTAAAAAAAAGGCTTTTGCTGATGTGCCTGCAGAAAAAGATGAGGAAATGTCCGTGTTTCCAACTATCTGACAAGCAGGTTATTATAGAGGTATTTATTTATTCCAAGGTCGCAGCAAAATTGAAATGACTTCAGGCAACAAACACATGACCAAAAAAAAATGCAACCATGTTCTTTATTAAATGACATAATTACAGTAAGCCTCAAACAAGAACAAAGGCAGTGTTTTTTAAAAAAATAGCACAGGAAATATACAGGAAAAAGAAACACTACAGCAAAGTCTATTCAGGAAAGATTACACTAGACCAAACCAGCTACCCAGCCTTCTGTATATGACAGTTAACATTACTCTGATTTATAGGTGCTCATTAGACAGGTCTTACAAAGTGTCTAACAAACATTTTTTTTTGATTCTAAGAAACATCCCTGTGCCAAGTTGTGCGTGTGACACAAGACATCAGCAACCACTGGTATTTTAGAAATGCGCACCGCGACAAAGCCCAAACGATATTCTGTCGGATCTTTCAGCGACGCGCCTCAAAACCCGATCTTCAAAAGGGGAACAAACATCCCCTCGAATGAAATGCCGGGCGTCAGGTAAGCGACGCGTCCGTGCGCCACAACAAGCGAGGATGTCCTGCGACCGGACGCCAAACCACTTTGTCTCAGGGAGCATCACCTTGTTGCTGTGCTGCAGTCCTCTGGTCGGATGCTCTGGTCAGGGGGAGGGTCTCTGTTATTCACACGCAATTTTGCCATCAAAGCTAGAGAGTGCTATGGCGAAGGCCTGCACGGCACACATCGGGTAGCTGTAGTCCAGCGTGAATATGTCGTCGGCTATTCGGCCAAACTGCATCACGATGTAGTCCACTGCAAAAAAAAAAAAAAAAAAAAGAAGAAGAGTTTAAAAATGAAAGATAGTCTGTAATAAATTTAGTCATGCAATCGGTCAGTATGGTGATATAAAAGCTGAACAAAATACTAAAATAAATTGGAAAAAGAGGGGCGGTGGTAGCTCAGTCTGTCGGGGATTGGGATGAGAAGTGGATGGTTCTTGGTTCAATCAATGTCAACATTTAATGTCGGGCAAAAGATAAAAGGCGTGCTTCTGGTAGTGGGATAGGTGCCAAGAAGTGCACCAAGCCCCCCCCCAACAAAGTGCTCAGAGGGTCCTGCAACGAGTCCAGGGATGCACCCTGTTTTCACCCATATGCAGCTGGGAGAGGGCCCAGCACCCTCCCTGTGACCCCGTAAAATAAGAGCCGAAATAAGAAATAATTAAACAATGATAATCCAATTATTTGTTTACTTACATTATTATTTTACTTCATCAAGTTCATGTCAATTGAGAATATAGACTTAAATTTTCATATGCTGGCGTACTAAATCTATGATACCATTGAGAGCAGCATGTCAATACAATTATTAAGTTAAAAAAAGAGTAAACTAATTTAACATATATATTCTAATTCATGCTGATTAATGTCTGTAACAAAATGAGTATTTTTATCTTTTAATGAACCGAGCTGTTTTGTTTGCTGCACAACTATACATTCCTTTGATAAGCAGATCTTTTTGTTTACGGTTCTGGTACAAATCGCTCAGAGGCTAAGTTCACATTACCCGAATAAAGTGACTAGAATCAGATTTTTGAAGGATAATGTAATACAGATGAAAATGTTTTTAGGGCTCTCCCATCTCAATCTGATTTACTTTGGATCTGAGTCATTTTAGCTCTGCTCAGGCTCTCATCCCAAATCAGAATTTGCCACATCCAGATTGGAATCAGATTGGAATCTGACTGCTTTCATGTAGGAAAAAAGCAAATAAATATAAAATATGTTTAATAGGTGGTCCAAAACCTGACTCAAGCAAACCTGACTCTAATATCATGGCGGATCATTCATATATATGTGTGTGTGTGTGTGTGTGTGTGTATGCATGCATATATATACACACATATATATATAAAAACCCAAGCAAGATTTTGTTGTCATTTACAAACTCAGACAAAATGCATCTGTTTCAGAAAACCAGATCAATTCAAACTAGCTGAATAAAAGTAATATAATTGATTAGGAATATAATTACAAACACATTAAATGAACAGTTGGAGAGAAGAATAAACGAACATTGTGATTTGTAAAAAACAAACAAACAAAATTCTTGGCATTAAAAGAGAATTAAAGGCAAAGCAATACTGTCACTGAGCTGTTTGCAGAGTGCTGGATAGATCCAAGTTACATGTATCAACAGTGTGGATAAAGAAATATGCTGACATACCACATTGAGCACGCTTATGAAACATGTACCGAATTAAAATGTTAACTATTTTCACGTAATTCGGCCCATTACTTTTGATTAGAGTTCATGAAACTTTCCGAAAGGGAATAAAAGAGCGTCTCTAGGGGCTGATGTAATATATCTGATGCAACAGAAACTTTTTGTTGCAAAAATGCAACTTCCAATTTTTCACCTGTAGTCGAAATTATAATAAATAATAATTTCAAATAAACTAGTCCTTCATTGAGATGATATATGCATATCACCGATGATGTCCAGCACCCAGAAGATACTCACAGTCTTTGCTGTGGACGATTTGGAAGTTCTTGATGGAGGCCTGGGTGACTCGGCCATTGAAGTTAAGAACATGAGACTGAGTTTCATCGTTCCACACTGGCGTCTTGTTGTGAAGCTCGATCAGATTTTCCATCCTCCTATTCTGGTATCTTATCAACAAGCCATCACATTCCTGCACATAATTGGCACAACATAAGTCAGAAGCAACTCCCAGTATGTGCCGAGATTTGATAAGGTTTTTTTTTTTTTTTTTAATGCTGCGTAACACCATGAATCAAAATGTCAGCAATACGGATTTAATTTTCTGAGCCTGTTCGTAGCTGGGCATTCTGGGATGCCTGATTATGCATATTACTCATCTGATATTTCCACATAAATCAACAACTTTGAAAATCCACAGAGAGAAGAGCAATTCATTCAATTCAAACATTTAATGACGAGTCCTCCAAATCGCACTGCTAAAACTTATCTGTGGCATGAGATTAATGCAGACACGTCTTTCAGACTTTTTAAGATTACGAAACACTCAGATTAGTTAGAGTAACACACAGAAGCGTGACTAAGCCACGGAATTGGATATTAGCACACAGGTTTGAAAGCGATTAATTTTCAAATATCATCAGCTGCTAATGATAATGTTCTGAAATATCAGTATAATTAAATATGTTAGGGTTTTTAATTAATCGATTTCCATCTGATTACACCAGAGCTACTAAAGTTATTATTATTATTATTATTATTATTATTATTATTATTATTATTATTATTACTACATGATGTAGTTACTAATAATTTAATAATTTACTGGCACCTTTGATACCACAGCAAATAGACTGTCTGCTATTATTACCAGACACTTCCAGCAACATTGTATGAGAACAGTATTATAAATAATCTAATAAAATAGAATCAGGTCAAATTAAAACAAAATGAAAAGAACGTGATGTTTATCTTACGTTTCTTGGTCGGAGAGGTACGCGGTCACTGTCCTTGTTCATCCCTGGAATGATAACTGTCATTCTTCTGGGTCCCTTCATTCCCAACACATTTGTTTCCTGGGGCCAGAGATTTAAAGCAAAAAAAAATTAAGGACTCAATACTTTAAAATCCGATCTTTGATCTAAAGTCGGATCTTTCCTCTAGATGCGGCCTAAATTAAGATCGTGGCTTACGTAGATGATCCCGGCTAGTTCCTGCCTCGCGTTTGACATATCCGGAAGGGCTCTTTCTGGATTCAGAGCATTGTCAAATACAGTAAACTTGGTTCCCATCAAATTGGACCTGGAATATCCAGCAAAAAAAAAAAAAAATTAAAGGATGCTCCACGCTTCCTCGGATGAGCGAACAGCCCGTGTCTGAAATATCCCGTACCTCAGCTTTCCGACAAAATTCTCTCCGCCCCTTGAGAGGTCGGTGGCATCGATGGAGATGAGGTAATTGGAAGTTGCGCTCTTCTTCCGCTTCCTCCCAGCCAACAGGAATGTCTACGGGAAAAGAAACCATCAACAGTCCAGTTACACACACACACACACACACACCTACTGTGGAGCCCAGGCCACCGGCACTCAATGACTTTTATATAAAGCGCGCCCGAATCTCGACTTTCACCTTCTTTTCGTTGTCGAGGTGAAGGTAGTAGAGAGGGTAGAGGCTCTTGTCCATCCCCCTCTGGTCTCGGGTCACCCTGCACTTGACCGTGACACCCTGGCGAGCCGGGTCCAGCACGAACTTCTCCAGGTTGTCGAACTCGATCTCAGGCGATGGCGATCTCTCCTGACGGAGGGGGGGGGGCGGAAGAATTATTAAAACAGCGTTCGGTCGTGTTTGCCTCGCTACAAATGCGGCCTCGTGGTTTTGAACGTACTTTTTTCTTCTTCCCTTTGCCTTTTTTCTTTTTCGCTTTGTCCTCTTTCTCTGATGCCGAGTCCTCGCTCTCCTCTGCCTTTCCTGTTTTGTACAGCAGAAGTCAGACCCGCTTCACTGACCCAACCGCAGCATAAACTGGCCCTGTAAGCCTGCCTTTCTTCTTGGTCTTCTTTTCTTTGTCCTTCTCCCCTGATGTTTGGAACATCGACGCGGAGCTGGCTCCAGATTTCTTCTTGGATTTTGTCGACTGCGTCTCTTCTTCGCTGTCATCGCTGTCTGATTTGGCAGCTACGGGGGGGGGTTGACAAAAAGCAGCGACCTTTTTACATCGGTTAAAACACGAAACAATGTCAACATATTATTTGAGTTAAAGGCTGTGTGTGAAGTTGGGCAAAATGCAAAAATCGGGGAATTAGGAAACCTTTCTTTTTGCTTTTGGTCTCTTTTTCTCCATTTATCTGGAACATTGAGGATACTTCTTTTTTCTTCTCCTTCTCCTTTGACTTGCCCTTTTTTTCTTTTCCATCTGAATCTTTGTCCTCTGAAAAAAAAAAAAAAATTAAATGAAGACCATACCAAACCTAAACCTTAACATCCGTCAAGCATATTAGTTTGATTTGTAAATGGGGAGCGCGTCCTTGGTTTCCACTCCTGACTTTGGGCGTTCAGACAGAACAGTTTTTGCTGTCTTGTCCAGCCTTGTATCAAATCAGAGTGTGTACAAGCACTCCAGAGACCTTGTCCATATCTTCCAGAATTATATTTCATTCCATAAATCTTTAAGCAGCATTGACACCATTTTGTGGAAATTAAAAAAAAAAAAAAAAAAAAAAAACGGACAAATTTCCATTTCAACTATTTTCAGATGACGGAGAAAATGATGCAAGTTGAAAAACAGAAACACCTCGGACGTAAAAAAAATTGACATTAATAGTCTCTTAACTTACTTCAGAGGGAAATAGTTATCTAGGGATGAAATGGTATTTGGTTGTATAATGATTACGCTTTGCCCGAAATCCAGCAGCGTTGATAGATTTACGCGTCCACCATCAACTCGTCTAAGCTTCGCGCTAACGCGGAATCCAGATTTGTCCTCTGTCAAGGTTGCCCTCCTGCGCGCGGCGAGGCTCGCGCGCCTGCTGGGAAACCTTGAGCTGCGGCTCCAGCGCGTTGCTATGACGGTGGCGAGACAGAACAAAAACAGTAACTTGCGGCCCAGCGTGACAAAACAATGAGATGAAAGACGCTCAAAAGCTCCGGAGAGTCGAAGGGGTAAAGAAAAAAAACAAACAAAAAAAAAAAAAAACGGCGGGGGGGGTGATAAATGCGGGTGGTTCACCGCCACTGGCAGCCTTTTAATTGTGGGTGCAAATTATGGATGTTTTCTCATCAAAACAAATTTCTCAAATTGCAATCTTGACTAAAGTGACAAACAACATTCGACCGCATATTCTGGATCGGAATGTCTTCGGGAGTTACTGGTTTGTTCTTTGTCACGCTGCTGCAGCCACACGACCAGCGGGATGTCAATAGGAGTTAAACTAAAGGCGATCAAGAGTATCTGAAACAAGGGGGGACGGGAGGCAGACGTATCGATTACACATTCTTTTCGACTAAATGAGCAACTGCAAGACTAAATGTGAAACAGAAGATGACAATATTTTGCGATGTTAACACTGTATATCCCTTCGGTGATCCCTTCAGTGGCTGAATGAGAGGCGGGGTGGGGGGTTGGGGGGGGGGGCTCTCTGGTGATGTTCCAAACCAATTATTGGTAAAAGGCAGGGACACTCGGGGTTTCAAATGGAGCTGAAGTCAGAGGAGCATTGTGATCCAAGGGCGCCGTCCTCAGCGTGGAGCAGACTGCAGCCGAGCCTGCGCGCTCCAGCTGTGGCAGATTTGAGCCTTATTGCTTTAAAATGTGTTCCGATTCATCTACAGCAGAGGTCAAACGAGACACAGGAGATGAATCGGTGATCTGACCCCCCCCCCCCACGAATGAACGTGGTCACGCTTTGTTGTGCACAAGCTCTAATTTAAAAGAACTGTTCAGACATTTTCATTTCATTAACCGTCAAGACGCTAACCTTTGGATTTACTTTTCTTTTCTTTGGCTGAACTTGCAGACGGAGAGCTGTCCTTCGGCGTCTTCTTCTTGGTCTTCTTCTTGGGGGTGTCTTCGTCGTTGTCGTCGTCGTCTGTGTCTGAGTCTACACGGACGGCATCGTGAGCAGTCGGGCCCCCCCGGCTTAGACCTGTGAGGTTCACAACGTACCTTTCTTCTTCTTTGGAGCACTTTTGGCTTTCTTCTTTGGCTCCTTCTCTTTCCCCTTTTCTCTCTCCTCTTTTTCCTTTTCTGTCTTCTTTTTCTTCACCTTCTTTCCATCTGCGGTGAGACAATGTGATCAGATCAGAATTCTTGTAAAAGTCCATGATTTCTGTTAAAGAGCCTCACTTTGGATGGCATCGCTCTCCTCCTTTGAAGTATCTTCAGCTTTCTTGGTCTTTGTCTTTTTGGGCTTGGCTTCTTTTCCATTCTTGGCATCTGCTGCACCATTTGTTTCCTCTTTCTTCTTTTTTGGCTTCTGTGGGTTTTTTTTTTTAATGTAAAAATCCAAAACAGGTTAGACTAAAGACTCACGAGTCAGGGCAATAATGCAGAATTCAAATCAGTGTAACCTCACTAGTAATTGCACTAAACTGGCATTAATTACTATAATAACTGTGAACTCACCATCACAGTCAGAAATGAAGCAAGAGGTAAAAATGCAAAAAAAAGGAGGAAGTAGTTAACACAAATGTTGTGTCTTCAGTAGTTTAGAGCAGTGAACTGTTCAAAGAAATGTTCCCACAGAGAGTCAAGAACAGTGTTCACCCATTCAAGTCGCAAAGAAGCAGCTCGGTGTGGCTTCAGCCAGCACAGATAGTAAAGGTAATCCTATTAGGACTAGATCCTGCCTGATAAAGGGCTATTTGTGTCAACAACTTAGAGAAATGACAGCGCAGTCAAGTTTTCTCATTTTGCCTGACGGGAGGAAGAACGTTTTCTCTCCTCGACGGTTTGTTAAAGGGAGCGATTACAAAATGCCGCAAGCTGTCGCTGCAGCGACAAAACCCTTGGATCTAACTCTGAACACCTTCCACGGAAGAGTTTAAGGGACTCATAGGCGTCTGGCTGATCTTTTCATTTGACCATGAAGACAAGTCTAAAATGCGACCCATTACCTCCATCTATTGTTAAAATAAGAAAAGGAAAAATTGCATACAGGCGAGGAAATGCTATTTCAGTTACATTTCTACATTTGATTGACAGGCCACTTGTGGCCTTGGATCTCCTCATTGCTGTCTTCCTTCTCTCTCCCTCCTCTTTGCTCAGGGCACACACTGGCAAATAGTTTTTTTCTCCAGAGGCTCCATTGACTTCAAGATATAGATAGAGATTGTAATTATAATACTGAGGCAGCTGATGCTCAATCTACCTTTAGGGACATGCTGCAATCTTTTGGATAAGAACCTGTCTGATGAAATAGTTACCCTGTTTAGAGATCACTGATTGAGAATGCCCGGTTACATGCTTCTGTATTTCGGGTGGTTTTATTTTATAACACAGTGTCGTGAAAACACTGCGAACTAATATATTTCGACAAAACATTTTTGAAAATTGGTTTATAAAGTACCACTTTGACTTGTATGGATGTGATGTCATGCTCCAATTAAGTATTACACTCCAAATCAATACTTTTTTTTATGATAAATGTAACTAAAACAAATCCAAATCCACTTTTTTTTTTTACCTTCTCTGCAGACATGCTGTGGCTTTTGATTTCAGGCCTACCGCCGAGACGAACCGAGGTTAGAAAATAACAAAGCGGGCGTCCCGGCGAGGATAATGAAAGAGGGGAACAGTCGCGCACTCACTGAGTCTCCATCAGCAGAAAGTTGTTAATAGGATTTATGTGTAAAGCCATCTGCTGTGTGGAAACACGTCAACAGGAGAAACCAACCGAGGCCCAGGAGGAGGGGGACTGCTGTCCACACAACTAAAATACATTGTATCCGCCCCCCCCCCGACACCCTTCAGAAGTAGGAGGAGGTTGTTTTAGAGGCTGGCACTATTCAATTTGTCTTTTTTTTTTTTTTTTTTTTTTTTTTGGTAATTTACACATAATTAAAATGACTTCAACTTACAAGTTGCACTGAATCCTCATCTTCCCGAATACTGCGGAAAAGAATAGAGAAACGTGTGTGTTAGTCATTAAACTTAAGTGATTTGGGGGTTAATTGCTGCTGTTTGGGATAATCCAGCAGCGGATTGGTTAGAGTTTGCGTTGTCGTTGTCACCATCCAAGAACTTATACAACTCTTATGTCACGCTTCCTGTAACCAAATTTGTGGCACAACGTCTCACTCTTACATTCGGAGGTCACGCAAGCCATGGGAACCGGGTGCAAGTGGGTCCGCCTGACAGCCATGATTAAAGATTTCCTTTGATACTTATCGGTTTAGCACCGCTGGCTCTCGCTGGAGCAAAAGTAGGTGTGTTGAAGCAGCAAAAAGCAGAATGCACACAAAAAGGCCAAAAACAAAAAGTTGGAGATGTTTACATACCTGCCCTCCGCCCAGGCTTCTTTTATGCCGTGAAGCGGCATGACTGAAGTGAGGTTTTACCTCCAGGTTTTGGTCTTTACAAGCAAATGGGATTCATCTCACACTAACGCACGTGCACGCTTGAGAGTCGGACATTGAGCATGCACGAAGGCGGCAGAACGTCTGTTTCCAAAACAGCTCGTGAATGCCCACAAGCCCCATACTGATGGTGTGTGAGGGGGGGGGTCACATGACCCGACATCTAAGAGGATTTCGGTCCTCCAAGTGAGCGCCACAAACCCAGGATGCTCAACTCTTCAATGGGGATTACTCTAATCAGATACTCACCATCTGGGAGCATTTCTACAAAAACTGCATAGACATTCCACGCACGTGTTCAGGCCTTCAGAGTTATTTGATGGGCCTTCAAGGTGACATTCATACCGACCATCCATACAGCGAATGTAGTTTTCTTCATGATTTTTGACTCACCATGAAAAGTTTCAAAGGAAAATAGCTCACTTCTATTTCTTAGCATTTTAGTTGTGAGCATTTCCTTTACTGAGGCTTGATTTTTTTTTTTTTTTTTTTGCATAGATCAAACAGTGTTTGAAATATTAATCTCTGTCATCTCTGCAAACCAGCCGAGATCTCACTTCATGGTAATGGTGCGTTTTTTTTTTTTAAAAGAACATTCAGACCACTCTGCACTTAAATGAAATAAAAGCCCCTTTTTTTCTGCAAACATAATGTGCGTGAACCTGACCGTGTTCTAAAATTGAATTAAAGCATCCGTTCAAAATCGAATAAATCACCAGCGCCAATGCATCGAAATACTCTTAGAAATGCAAAAACTCTAGAAAAACTCATAAACTGCAGACTATAGTAGACATAAATCAAAGCTGCACAGCTGCATGGTGGTGCAACGGCTTTTGGCTATTAGAGTTCTTCTGTGTTGCTGGTTTGCGTTCAAGCTGGGGGGGGGTGGGGGGACGACCGTATTTCTGGCACGTCCATCTGGACACGCCCTGTGGTCGGAGGTTGCGCCGTCTCCGCTTGTCGCAAGCGAAGTGGCAAATGCCCCGCAGATGTCATGCCGACACATCTGGCCTTCTGTGCAGGAGTCACGGGGTGTAGGGTTTCTGCCTGTGCGGTTAGGAGGAGGCTGGTGGAACCCGTCTGGACTTGCTGACTGTCACTAAAATAAATGAACTGGCAACGCAGCTGAAGTCTTTTTGGGTAATACCAGCTACCACCTTGAATAGTTCCAGTAGTCCTCTGCTGCGGGGGGAAGGACGAAAACAGCAATGAAGCGTAGTATCGCTGATGTCCTGGACAGAGTACAGATTGATGCGGTCGGTAATATGTTGAATCATGTTGTCAGTGAGGATTGTTTTGAAATGGTAATGGTGTCTTTACAGCATCAGGGGGGCTCAAAGAAGGGAGCCTGGAATCGATCAGTGTCATCATCATCCTTCCAGATTCTTCTGTCTGTATTTTGGCTTAGTGGTGAACGAGGGTCAGTTTTGTAGAGAAAAGAGACTTGAGTTGAACTCCATCTCTTCCTATAGGGCACTTGGCAGATGCGCTTGCTGAATTAATCTCCTCCCCATCTGACTGACAGAGTCGAAAGATGAACCCCAGTCTCTTCTCCTCGTGGTTGAGGAATATCCGGTATGAGGGCCTGAAAAGGTGGATCGCCTCACACCATAAGATGATTTTATATCCATCTACTAATCCTAACTCTTTGAAAAAAAGAAAAAAAACAATAGGGAAATAGCACACGGATATAAATATTTCATGAAATCACATTGAATCAAGAGTAATTGTGTTTTCATTTCATTTTTTTATTCAAAATGTATGATCTTAGCATCACCACTCTTACTATGAGAAGCATTTCATGTTGTTATTTTACGTTTTTTAGATAACTTCTAGTAAAGTAACTTCTAGTGAAGTAATTTCAATATATATGATGATATATTATTATATATCATCATTATGTTACATGACAGTCATATGTTTGCAATTATGTAAAAACATTTTACCTTTGGAAATTACTGCAAGCGTGCAAATCTCATAAAAACCCTCATGTCAAAAGTGATTTCGCTCTACCATACGGTTGAGCAGACGGTTAAAGAGATAAGTGACAATGAAACACTTCGGGTTTAAGTTTCCAGTATGCAACACTTGAGTGATTCACAACAAAGGTCGTCTATGGAGGGAAAAGACTGGGCGGTTCCGCGGTTGACCACCAGAGGTCGCTGCGCCGCCAAAGACAGACGACAGGAGTAGCTATCAGGCTCCAGGGGGCAAACGGAGGAACAGTAACAAAACTGAAACGCAGGATGTTTGAAAACACCGCAAAATCAACCATGACGTGCAAACAATAGCTCTATAGATACTTATACAATGGCAAAAGTTTAAACTAATTATGTACGGATTAAGTCTACGATGAAGTTGGAGGAGAGAGGGAGAGAGGAAAGGGAAACGCTGCAGCGAAAAACAAAACATTGAGAGGAGGACAAAAATCAATGTTTTTTTTCTAGTCGTTAAAAAGGTACATTATGAGTGCTGCTCACACTCTTTGCTGATTTGCTGAATAGGGTGAAGGCTGCAGCTCCGCTGGCATTTCAGCAAAGGCTTGACAGTAACAAGGCAGTTGGCAGGTGGCCTAAGAAAGGCCAGCGACCTTCGAGGGAGCGACGGAGAAGCCATCGAGATCTTAAAGAGACAGAAACCACCGAGTTTCTCATTGGGCGTCGCGGCTCGGCGTCATTCGCGTGTCAGCTGTGCTCGCCGCGGCGGACGAGAGCGACGACGACACGGCGGCACTAAAAAAAAGCAGGCGAATGATCGGCTCAGGCGTCTGAGGAAGGACGAACGAGGAAAACAAACCAGGAAAGGGGTGGAATATATGAAATGTTCCCAAAGGAAAGGCTGATCTCGAAGGCCGGGCACAAAGACAAGAGGACATCAGCAGGAGCGTCCCCCTACATGAGCCTGGTCCTGATCAAGGTTTCTTCCTGTTAAAGGGGAGTCTTTCCTTGCCACTGTTGCTTGTCTGGGGTTAGGCCCTGGGATTCTGGAAAGCGCCTTGAAACAATTTTTGATTGTATAAGACGCTATATAAATAAAGATTGATTTGATTTGATTTGATTTGATTTGACAGTGGCGGGAGGTGTCGCCCGTTATCGAAATCGGAAAGATTGAATTCAAGGTCATAGATAAACCCCAAAACCAATCTAGTGGAATGTATATGCAATTACATAATCTCAAACCTTCCATCCATCGCTTTCTGCCACTTGTTCCTCCACTGAGGATTGCGGGGGGAACTGGAGTCTATCTCAGCACATTGGGCAAAGGCGGGGTACACCCTGGACTGGAAACCAGTCAATATATATATAGACAAACAACCATTCACTCTCACACCTATGGACAACTTAGAGTTCTCAATCAACCTAATCCCCAGGTATGCATGTCTTTGGACTGTGGGAGGAAGCCAGAGTGCCCAGAGAGAACCCACGCAGGCAACAGGGAGAACATGCAAACTCCACACAGAAAGTCCCCAGCCTCCATCCCAACCGGGATTCCAACCCAGGGCCTCCTTGCCATCAGGCGACAGTGCTAACCACCACACCACCGTGCCGCCCCTCAAACCTTCAACAGACAAAAAGAGAAAGAAAATGTAGCGACGCTTGTGATAAAGCTCATTTGCTTCCAGCGGTTAGAGCAGGAAGAGGAGAGACATGCACCAAGATAGCGCAAATTCCGACCTGAAGTGACCACATCGACGCTCCCGCGCCTGCAACCTGCGGACCTGGGGAATAGATTTACAAACACTACAGCGCAGGGCACCCATGTTTCTCTTTTGGGTCCAGGCAGGCGTAGGAAATACGGGATATATGCGCAGGTGAACGGAGCGCTCATGCGGATGAAAAGCATCCAGAGATATTCAAGTTTGATGAAAGACACTCCCCCAATTCAGCGAGGCAGCCGTTGCAGATCTATAGGTGTCAGTGTTGTGTTTGATCCGATCACACAGACACACACACGCACACAAACAGAAAATCCCATCTGGTGAAATGGAGGACAACGTAAAGTGTGAGGAAACGGTCTAGCAGCTCGTGTTTCCTCCGCGTCGGGCCATCTTTGCAGGACTAATCCTCATTGTGTCACGAACCTCCGAACAGACAACTGAGCCCCATCGAGCGGAGTAAAGGAGCAGTCACGACTCCGAATCCCAGACGGAGAGAGAGAGAGAGAAAGAGAGAGAGAGAGAAATAAAGGGCGGCAGTAAAGAGTGCATGGGGGCAGCACTCCCCGTGGAGACTTGTCCCCTCTGTTTTCTTTTTTTTTTTTTTTTTTTTTTTTCGGAAACAGGCAGTGCGCTTTTGACACGGTGCCAACAGAGGCTGGCCCAAGCCAGCTGAAACTTTTACAAGCTCGAGAGAGAGAGCGGGAGAGAGAGGGAAAACACGAGCCGAGCTCCGGGAGCAGGGGATCCGAAGCGTCCCGGCCCGGTCTCTCGGGCTGGGTTTTTTTTTTTTTTTTTTTTTCTTTCTTCTTTGTGACTTCTAGGCTGCTTGAAAAGACGAAGTCCTTCGGGGAAATTCACAAAAACTCGACCCCGAAAAAGAAAAAAAAAAAAAAAAAAAAAAAGGGAGAGCACGGGGAGGGAGAGGATAAAGAATATATGAGAAAAAAAAAAAATCAAGCGCATGACATCACATTGGAAGCTGTCTTGGATACTGCCTGAGGAAAGATTCGAATGAGCGTTCATGGCACCCACATGCCATTCAGGAAAATTAAGGCGGAATCTAACAGATGGGTATTTTTAATATTTTTTTTTATATATACCGTCCTGGAAAAAAAAAACAAAAGAAAAAAACATTCCGATGTCGCTACTTTCCCAACCTGACAGCTACCTGGACATATTCCGTCGCTAAAAATAAATCCCACCAACCCCGTACGCGACCTGTAATTCCATCAGCGGACGCTCCCCGCTCCGCGCCGCGGTCGCGGGGAAAGCCGGCAGTAAATCCAGGCGAAAAAACGCAGGCAGATCCCGAACTGCTAAAGACGCGCAGGGTGGCTGCTTGAAACGGGAACCGAGCGCCGTGCGCTACCTGGGACTGCTGCCAAACGCTGACAGAGAGTGGTGGTGGTGGTACCGGGGGGGTGGGTGGGTGGGGGGTGGCATTTTTCCCCCCGCCGCACGGCTCCGAGAGAATCCCTAAACCTATTTGTTCGGAAGCGCACCGGGAAGCTTTGGAATCGTGCGACCTGGCCGACTTGTCCGAACTCATAGGTGCGCTACGGGGGCCAGCGCGTGAGTACCCA
Organism: Lagocephalus sceleratus; assembly: GCA_911728415.1. Classification (NCBI taxonomy): domain Eukaryota; kingdom Metazoa; phylum Chordata; class Actinopteri; order Tetraodontiformes; family Tetraodontidae; genus Lagocephalus; species Lagocephalus sceleratus. The sequence continues at coordinate 1,153,092 of CAJVRN010000011.1, forward strand.
CTTCTGCCTCTTTTGCCCCCCTCCACCCCTCCACCTCTCCCTCTTCTGCTTTTAACTCATGTGAGATGTTGTTTTGTTGACTTGTGGTCGTCTGCAGCCCCCCCCCCCCCCTCCAACACACACACACACACACACACACCAAAGCGTGGGCTCCCAGGTGTTTGCTGGACGGGCGAGCGCGTGGCTCCGTGATCCCTTCTTTCCTGCTTCCCCCTCTTCACGCCGTCTCTCCCTCTTGGCAAAAGGGCAGAAGTGGGCAGGGAAAGAGGAAGGCATGGCCCAAAAACAAAACAAAAAAAAAAAAAAAAAAGCAGCCCCCCTCAAAGCCCCAGCCCGATGAAGCGGGTTCGCACTCCTCAGCCTTTCTTGATCGCAAAACAGAGGGATGTTGAGCTGTCTTTTTTCGTCCTTTTTTTTTTTTTTCTTAAACCTCATCCTGATCTAACTCTCCGCGGGTGAATCCCTACCCTGACCCCACCCCACCCCCCACCCCAACCCCCCCCCCAAAAAAAAGTCATCACCAGGTATTTCTCACTTTTGATTCTGCCTTTGTTCGGGCCTCCATATTGCTTTGTGCGCCTCCCTTCACCCACGTCCGTCGTCCTTTCACACCTCGAAAAGTCACCCACAGCAGCGTCTCTTTTGCCCCCCCCCCGCCCACAAACAACACCAGCACCCCGAACGGGCGGACGGGACGGCATACCTTCGTTTTTTCGATCCGATCGCTATCCCTCGATAGTGCAGATAGGGCCCAAAACAATTGCGCAATGGTTCACTTCCGAACACATGGCTCAAGTGCAGAGGTAACAAGCAACTGGAGTGTGTGTGTGTGTGTGTGTGTGCGTGTGTGTTCCAGCTGATCTCAAATGATCCCAGTTTAAGGTTCCTGTGCTTGGCCTTAGGAATTTCGGAAAGCACGTGCGTATAAATGGCTGGAATTGTCCTGTATGAACACGACCGTTGTTCTGTGAGGAATTAACACGTTATCAGTTTGTGTATTTCAAAATAAAAAAACGATCTGGGCATTTGCATCAAAATATTCGGGAAGGAGGTCTTTCCTGGAATGGGAATTCTTGAGAACGGTATTTAGACAAACGCATGTGATTAACGACCCCCCACGACGGTGCGGACGGGGGGGGGTAGATATTTCCCCCCTCCCTACAGATCCCGCTCCTGGGCTCGCGTGAACCTCCGGCGAGCTTGTTTGTTAAACCGTGTCGGCCAACTCACGCGTCCCCCCCTCCCCGCCCCCGCCGGAGTTTGAGCGACTCTCCGAGGTCGGAGGGATCAAAGCGGGCTTGTTTTCTCAGCGGTTTCGCCGAAGTCACGCTGCGTTCGGCCCGTCCCGTTTGGCTCGCAGACCCGTCATCCGCGTGGCCGTAAACAGGATCCCATCGGACCGATGCGGAAAATCCAAGAGAGACCCGTTTTTTTTTTTTTTTTTTTTTTTTTTTTGGGGAGAAATAAAACATCTGGAAGATGCAGATGCTCCGGTAGACTAATCTAATCTATATTGATTACTGGATTGGCAGGATTCCCCAAACTTGGAGCAAACCGGACCATGACGCGTGACCCCCCCCCCCCCCCCCCCCGGTGCAGCCAGGACACCAGTAACCACCGCCGCCACCGCCCTGCACGCAGCCCGGCCTACCAGCTTCTTAATGGGATTAATCGAAAAAGATCAGATCAAATCGCCCGCTCGATAAAGGACGCCCAGCAGCGCTCGGACCCCGGGTTACCCTCCCCCCTTCCAAACACGTCCTCCTCCGCTCTCGATGGCACGGTACCCTCCCTCCGACATGGCACCCTGTCTCGCTGCCCCCCCCCCACTGTTCTGCCATGCTACCCCCCCCCTTTTCCTTGTCTCATTGAGCCTCTTCTTGGCACGCAGACAATGCCTGTTTCTTGGCACCACATTTTGGAAAGACGACGAATCCGGGTAGCGACATACGCCCCCCCTCCAACGATCGCTGTGGACCAATGCCAACTTGCGACCAGGTTTTTTTTTTTTTTTTTTTTTTTTAAACTTCCCCTTAATTCCCCGCTCCCTTTCAGCACTTTTTAGACGAGGCGAGGCGACGTCTTCGGTTGTTTTGTTTGTTCTTTGTATCGGGGTTAGTATTCGCTGGAGGTCGCGGGTTTAGACCACCGTTTTCCGAACCGCGCTCTGCGGCGGAGCGGCCATTTTCCTGCGGACCTGTTGAGAGTTCCCCCGGTGGGGGGGGGGGCGGACCGTCGCCACCAGCATTCCCGGGACTCGCCTCCACACGAGTCGGAGGTGCTAATGAGCTCTCGGTGGGAAAAGTTCACCCATGACTCATTCCGGGGCACGCAGAGGTGAGAAAAGCAAAGCCAACCCACACTCGCCATATCGCCGATATTATAAAGTATTCTATTTAAATTAAACAAAACGTACTCTAAAAAGCAATTTTTTTCAGGCTTGATGCTAAAAATGAGCCCTAGGCTTTTTCCGGGCCTAAAGAGGGATTTTTTTAAGAGCTGATCCTAAAAAAATCCTTCATATTCCTGGGCTGTGTTCTTAATCGCACCATTCAGCCCACAAGCGCACAAAAGTTCGAATCCCCGCTTCCTTCTATCTCAGTCATGCCGTAATGGCAGTCAGCGGAGTTTGATACCATCAAACCTATCATCTAATTAATTCAACAGCTCAATTAAATCTTTTACCCTCCGATGCCCCCCCCTACCCCCGCGGCTTTTTGCGACGGCCCCCGCCACCACGGTCGTGCCAAAACAGTTCAATCACTGTCCGCGTTAATTAGGCCAAAGAGGAATTTCGAATGTTAATGAAGCGCCCCCGCCGGTTCCCGGCCAGCGGTTTTCACATGTTAATTTATGCAAAGCGTAGCAGCCTTTACATTGGGTTGACTGTTGTCTGCCATCGCTGTCTGGGTTTCGTTCCGACCGGCGGAGACGCGGCTCGGCCCCGGGGCCGGCTTGCGTCCCAGACTCCAGCTGGCACCGGCAAACAAGCTTTCCTTCTCAATGGGCTTGAAGTGGCTTTCACGCCGAGCGAAAAAGGGCAATCCCCCCTCCGAAGTCAACGCTCCGGTTCTGCTTTTCAAGCGATCGGCGCCGATAAATATATGGAAAGGGATGCGTGGGAGGAGGCGACGCCGGCGAGGCCGACGAGAATTCCACTGACATTTCCGAGGTCCGAGAGGTGGAGAGTCCTGCGTCAACTCTCTTTAACTCTTTTCCGACTTTGGGGAATTCAAGCAACACAACTTGGCCTGCAAACAGATTTGATTTCCTCCAATAAATATTTTTTCTTGTTGCTTATTTTTTTTTAACCTCATGATTGCGCATATTATTCTTATATCGGTGTTTATAGACGTGTGTTGGCTTTAATATGCAAGCAATTAAGATTATTTTTTGGCTGTCAGTTCCAGAATTTATATCATATTTCATGTATTCCCATTCATGAGAACTTAGACACTCTAGATAACACACTCTAGATAACACAAGCATGTACATTACTGTCCCAGTAATGTACATATTTATGTAGACATAATTACATAAAGCATTTTTGTTCTAAAATACGTATATATAGATATAGATTATATATTATTTTAATTGAGATATTTACTTTCCTTTCATTCTTTTTTTTTGTTTCACAGTTCAAGGCCAGACAAGACAAGTTTCCTCTCCCTGACAAAGTTTCTGTCCTCAAGGCTGAGGTAGTAGATTGAATAGTTGTGGGGTTTAAGTCCTCCCTTTGAGATAACTATACAGTCTACTGTCTTTCCTACGGAGACAGACTGACCGCTGATGTCAAACGGGAATCAGAGTCTCCAAAACAGTGGAATGAGTCAAGGGGATTTAGAAGAGTCATCCTCCAACAAAGACTGTATAAAAAGGGACCACGGCCTGACCGCCCCTGTTTGCAATATTTACTCATGTTGGGGATGGAGAGTCTTGGTATTACGAGATGGCTGAAGTTGAGCCTAGCAAGGTGAGGTAGTAGGTTGTATAGTTTGTGGGATGGCCTGGATCCTACTCGGATGATAACTATACAGTCTATTACCTTCCTTGAGAGGTACAATGTGTGCATGGACTGAGCCGCGCATCCGGAAGGGAAAGAGCGGCTCTGGCGCCACCTGGTGGACAGAAGGCGTCACTACTCTGAGGCGACTGCTCTGTAGCTCGAAACATGTTTATAAAGCGCTTGGGGCAACAATGAGAGTACGGTATAAACTAATAAATAATATTTGTGCAGCTCAAATAAAAAAATAAAAATCTTGCCGACGTGTCTCTCAGATTGTCCATTTTAGATCGAATAAAAATATAGGTGTAGTTCGTTTGGCTTTTTTTTTTTTTTTTTTTAAATATGTACACAAGGAAAACAAAATAATAAAGCACTTTTGCTTTTACAAATTTGGCTGTTGTGCGAAATAGAAGTTCGGATGGGGCCTTCACTTCCTCACGCTACACTGGTGCTCAGCTAACTATGCTATGAAGAAAGAAAATAAATACATATAATACAATAATAAATAAATAAAATAAAAATGCTATGCTGAAAAAAAACATGTTCTCATACCTGTTTATTTTATGAAAGTAATCTCACAACGCATCTAGAACGCGTCGTAGAATGCACCCGCGCTAAATTCAACTTTTTTTTTTTTTTTTTTTGCAAAATGATCGAACATATATGTAAACTTAACACGCGTTCGTTAACACACGTGCAAAATTCGATGAAGCACAAGACAAAACTCACCAGGAGAATCATCCGAGTTCGTTGCTCCTTCCAGAAGGTCCCGGTGTGTGTGTGTTGGATGTGTGTTGTCGGGACTTGTTAATCTGACTGCACGATAATTACGGGACTGATTGAGATGACATATATATATATATATATATATATATATATATATATATATATATATATATATATATATATATATATATATATATATAATGACATAATAATAAAACCTATGCATTGCATTTTGTGTACGGCTGGTTGGAAATCCAGTCAAAGTAAAGATAAATAATTTGTTTAGTAAGCAAACTTCAAGACGTGTTTGAATCCACATACGAGGAACGACGGAATTGTGTCTTGAGTTTCTGGTCAGTTCCTTTTGCTGTGGTGACATTACAGCGCTTAAAGCAAGATTATCACAGCCTTCAACTGAGCTAATGATCAGATATCAGATGCATACTATCCTATTCAACACAAAACATATGAATCAGGTTCTCTTCCAGAGGTGGGAGCCGGAGCCCTGTGCAGTATCTAAGACTGAACTCTTCTGAGCAGAGATTTCAGATGTTCCTGGGATCTGCTGGAGCCTCTCCTCCAGATTTGGGGGGGGTCACACCACACTGTTGCCTTCCATCCCTACGCCCTTCTACGTCTCAGACTCTGGTATTTCTCCTTAACAATTCGATCCGCTCAGAGTCAGCTGTTCTTTCTCAGTTGCTACATCTGCATTTGCAAGGTGCATTTGTGCAACATTTACAGAAATTGATATTATCAATACAAGATAATATCAATAAATGTTCGCCTTTTTTTCCAAGTAAAAATAGTTGCGGGTAGCCGCTTCCTCACCCCGCCAACGCACTACCAACTGTCACCAATATTTTGAACGGATGTGGCCTCAGCACTTCTGTGGCTTCTTGCTCCGCAATGAAAAGTGCACTTCAACAGCATCAGAATAGCTTGATTTTGCAAGATGCAAAACCAGTTAAAAGTATCCTTCTGACAATGTTGCTAAACATCATGAACCCTGGGGCCAAATACTAACTCTAGAATCAGAGCTACATACAACGATGAACGCTGAAACATTTGAGCCAAAAACACCAATTAAAAAGGCTTGTAATAATTACCAGTGGCTTTAACATCAAGATAAAACCCATTTATACTACTGTATTTAGATCAATACATGACAGCATTCTTTATGCTCTATCTCAGCTGCCTTCAGACAAGAAGAGGGTTCACCTCGGATGCGACACCAGGTTAAAGCAGGGTCAGAAAGATGGACAACATTCACATCGACGGTCCATTTACAACAGCAGTTTCCACCGAGTACACATCTTCAAGCTGTGGGAGAAGCCAGAGTATCTGAAAGGAACCTGAGCAGAACGTGCAAGCTCTGCACAGAAAAGGGGATTTGAATCCAGAACCCTCTTGCTGCGAACGTGACAGTTTTACACCCCAGCAGCCCCACGCCACCCAGACGTAAAAGGACGACGCGCTTCAAACTGCGCCATCACATGCTTTTAAACCCCAAACTAAAGCCAAACGTACCCGCAAAAATGACGATCACCTGATATTAAATCGCAAAAAAAAAAACAAGGGATGAAAGAGTTAAAATTTCCACTTTAATCTTTCAGCAAGAATGGTTATAAACATCAACGAGATTCTTAGATTATGTGTAGAAACTTTACAGCATCCATGTTGTCAACAGGAAGAATATATTACGGAAAGACTGACGGACAAAACAGTCTACCGTTGCTGAAAGTGGGTGAACTTGAAACCATTTTAAGATCAGCACTTTCCACTCGCCGAACTCCTCTATGAAGAACCGAAAACAAACAAACAAATTGAAAAGAGAAGTGGCACGTTTTCCGCTCAAACTTCTGCCTGCACCTTCTCTTCCGCTTAAAAGCTGGACCGCGCTTCACGGCAGCGCCTCGAAAAAGGTTTTCACCCAGGGCGTCTTTTTTTGTCCCCTACGAAATGAGGGAGCGTGTCGACCTCTTTTGGAAAAGCACGGGGAGTCCGGTTAACCTGCGGCGTACCGTGGGATAGACAGCTGAAGAGAGGAGTCCCTCGACCTGGAACCGAAAACTGAGACCATTTACATACATGTCTTCAATAGCTATAAACTATTTGTACAGTACTAAGACTCTTCCAGCCATTTAAACACCATTATTAGCGTTGCTACTCAGATTATTGTCCGTCGTCTGAATGATCTGTGGTGCTTGATTTTCATCCCTGCATGTAATAAACCGTCTGCAGATGGCCAGGTACGCCCTTTTGATCTTTTCCACCTTGAACGCGTACACGACGGGGTTTACGGCCGAGTTGGCGTGGGACAGCAGGATGCCCACATAGAAGGCCTTGTCGGGGACCGTCCCCGGGGGGCCAAAATAAGCAACGCAGTTCATCACTTGAAGAGGGAGCCAAGAGACGACGAACAGAGCCAAGACCAGAGACAAGGACCCCGCCAGCTGCCTCTCCTTCCGGAGGTAGGTCCGAGAATCACTCTGGACTGTGTTGCCCGGTTTCTCGCGCAGGCTGCCCCGGATGGTACAGAAAATGGCGGAGTACAACACGGCCATCACCAGCAGGGGGGCGATGGTGCCCAGGAAAAAGTGGACGTAAACCAGGTACGACATGGGGATGACCGTTACAAACTGGCAGACTATAGAGGAGTTGGCCAGTTTGGGCAGGTTGTTGTGGTTGTACCAGCCAAACATTGGTATGAAACTCATCGTTATGGCAACGAGCCAGCATCCTGTCACCGCAAGCCAGGAGTGCTTCTGCTTCACCGTCCGCTTGTACCTACAAGGAAGGGCAGCAAAGGCACAAAAATCAAAATGATACAGCTCAAGTCACTGAAATGAAAGATTCATTTTTGATTTCTTTGATTTTACCACAGTACAGCGGAGAAAACATCATTGATGCAGGAAGGGTCAAAGAAAGGATATGTTATAAATCAGAGATTGGCAACCCAGTCCTTCAGAGGCCAGAGAACAGCTCACACCTGGGATAGTGAAAGTGGTCAACTGCCTAGGAAAAAAAACCTGGACTGGATCAGTCCCCTGCAGGACTGAGTTGCCCATCCCTGCATTAAATGAATGTCACATTACAATTTCAATTTGACTCTCAAATCTGTAAATATTTAACTTAATTTTCACTTTGAGTGAAATCTAAAGTGATATAAAGTGGAATGTAAGCTACATTAACAAAGGATTTAATCGTGAATACAATGTTAGTGTGAGAAAAGCTAATTAAATCTCACCTGAGAGGGATGTAAACACGGAGGAAGCGGTCCACCGCGATAGCCATGAGGCATAAAATTGACACCTGGATCAGTGTGATGACCACGCAGCTGTGGAAGAGGCAGGCGTGGAAGGAAGTCTCCATGTGTCCGTCCACCACCACGGCAAGAGGTATGGCCACACAGCCGACCATGAAGTCCGCCACGGCCAGGGAGATGATGAGGCAAAAGGTCGGCTGTTTGATGCATTTGCTGGCCCACAGTGCCAAAACCACCATAGCGTTACCAAGACAGCAGCAAATAGCAACAAGGACCTCCAGAAAAGTGTAGACAAATACCTCCACGTTCATCCTGCTGCTTAATAGCTGCCTGAACGCAAGTGTGAGGGTGACTGAAATGGGTTGTTTCCTTATCAGTCCTCTTGTCTTTGAGGAAGTCCAAAACCAGTGCTTCAGTAAGGAAAGTAGCTATTGGCTGTCCCAAAAGTCGCTAAAAGTCGCTAAGTGACGTCATCACCTAATTTGCATAATATGTGTCATCAACCTGCAAATACGTCACACACACAACAGCCGTGAATTGAACCCATTGTAATGGACACTGTAGGAGAGAGGAATAACATCGTCAGAGAGACAAAAGTGAACACCCTAAATATGGTTAGAACTACTAATAAGCAAAATAACTTCAACATTAACATTAAATGATTTTATTGTTCGTTTTTCCTGTATTGTTAAAATAGCAAATTTAATCACATGATTGTTATGTGGGGTGGAATTGCTAGCTCTACAACCAACCCTCCGCCTTTATCCAGGTTTGGGACCGGCAAAGTGACCAAAAAAAGAAACACTCTGGCAGAGTTACTTAGGTGTTTTTTAGTTGTTTTTTTTTAGGGGTTTTTTTAGTTTTTAGTTTTTTTGTTTTTTTTTTAAGTTTGGTTTAGTTTATAACTTTATACTCCACTTACCTGTGGGAGCCTACAACAAGTCACAGTAAAAGACCAACATATTATACCACAACAATAACATTTTTTACCAAAATGAGACAACAGACAAAAACTGTCAATGGCAAAGTGAGAGAATGATGGTAACTGGTCTGGCGTTAATTCAGGTTCCTTGTTTTTTTTCAGAGCCCACTCCACACACAGATACTGTGCTGGCTCACAGGAAGAGTAGGTCATCATCATTTTGGCCCAGGCTCTCTAAAGCAAGTTCAGCAACTGAGGGAGCTGACTTAAATGAGTAAGCAGCTGATGTGCCAAAAAGCTGCACAACATTATCAGGCAGCTTGTGCTCATAGCAAGCCTCACCACACTGCTTGAGACCATATCAGATATACAGGAAGGAGTTAAGTGTCTGCAAGGACATCTGATTTCTAAGTTTGCTTTTTACCACAGACATCTGACTGAATACTCTCTCAACTTCAGCATTCGAGTGTGGCAAGGACAACGCAGACACAGCAGCCATGGCAAGTTCCTGAAATGGGTTGGTAACAGATGCATCCCTGAAATTCCAAATCTCACTCCAGAAGCCCACTGTGTTTTTTGTTTCATTCCACTTATGAACGCTCTCCCTCAAAAGCCTTGATGGTCAACTGTACCTCACCCCGCACTGACTTAAAAAAAGTCAGATACAAGATGTTTTGAGGATCATTGTACATGGAGTACAAAACCTCAGCCATGTAGCAGTGTTCACTGGACTTGGTGAGTGCAAAATGCAGTTTAAGTTCTTCCCACTGGTCCAAAATGCGTGAAACTGCTGGTTCAATGGAGAGCCAATGTGGGGCACACACCTTGGTGATCTGTAACGGTTTCTCCCCACAGTTGATTGTCTCATATATGTCCTTGCAGGCCTCCCTGCACTTTGGAGACACTGAAAAACAGTTATAAGTCTCCCGTACCAAGGACTCCACACTACGGGGGATGGTGTCATTGGAAGCATGACTTACAGCAAGCTGCAGAGAGTGACACACACAGCGAATATGAACCACATCTTTGAGGCCATACTCTTCCTTCAGCACTTTATGGACCCCATTGTTAATCCCTGTCATAACGGAGGTATGGACAGTCCCTATCCCCAGGAGTTTCTCTTTTTTAAGACAACACTTCTCCAGGAAAGCCACAACAGCACGGGCTATAGATCTGGCATCTCCTCCCTCTAACTCAACAAGCCCCAGAAATGCTGAGACAAATGTCTGCTTGGTGTCACTAAAGTGCCGTATCACAGCCCCCAGATACTTAGAAACGCTGACATCTGTGGAGTCATAAAGGAGGAGACTGAAACACTGGTCACCCACATCTGCAACCAACTTTTTTAGAAAGTATGGTGCTAGAACACCATTAATCATTTCTATGCACTTTGTCTTGTGCATTCTGAAGTTGGTAGCAGCAGTGGAAAAAAAGCAGCTTTACATGCTTCCCCAATGTGATCACATGCCAGCATGGAACAGTGTTCAGCAATAGCTAATGTCATGGTGGCTTCAGCCTTTTTGCTGAGTCATTTTTTAAAACTATTAATGGCAGCTTGCTTTGGGTGGAACTGTTATGACGTCACCGCCTGTGAGTGCTTTAGGATGGGGGGAGGGGCTCGCGGCAGAGAGCGCTCTTTGCTCGTTGAGGACTGTAACTGCAGGACAATACGTTCACATGTCCGTCTCCAAAACCCCAGAAAACTCTCCACTAACACCAGAAAAAGTTGCTAGATTTGTCGCTAGTCGCTTTTTTGAAAAAAAGTCGCTAAAGGGGTCTGAAAAGTCTAGTTAGTTAAATCTAGCGACAAAATCGCCAAGTTGGCCACACTGTCCAAAACACTGCTTCCTCGAAAAGTGACTGTTTAAAAGAAAGACTTATAAATCACATCCTTATCATTAACTCACGTTCAGCTTTGAAGTTTTCTTTTTTGAGTTTTGATCCCCTGTTCTTTTTTCATCCATTTTTTTAATATCTATATATATTATAACATCCCAGAAACATTTCGACACATTCACTTTTTTTTATGTTGTACACCAACAACAGTTATTGTTGGTGTACAACAACAATAACCAACAACAGTTATTGTTGGTGTACAACAATACAACAACAAACAACAATTAACTGTTTATTTCAACTTAATACAGACAGGCCTTCGTCCTCTATTTCTTTCAACTTCTCTCTTCCTGTGTTATCAACACTCAGCACCACAAGTCCTGATGCTGCAGTTTCTGGCTGCCTAAACCGGTCCCACTGACAGCAGTTGGTGGGTGACTAGTACTCAACGCTGAGACCCTCTTTTGGATTTTGAAGACCAGAAATAGAAATGTTTAGCCATGGCCTCTACTCTCAGAATGGTGCACAAGACTTCGCCTTTCACCTTTCTTTGGGGAAAACTGGGGAAGACCCCCCCCCCGCTCCCAGACCTAGGGGAATCTGGGTTGGCACAAAAGATACACAGGCAAGGAGTGCACAGAAGCGATTTAATACTGGGCTGTGCACATGTGGGGACATGATTATAATGTTCCTTGTTCACAAAGCATAGGAGCACCTGGTCACCTAGTCTCCTTGTCAGCATCTGGTGACAAAGGGATCAAATAAAATTTCAAATCTTATTAAGTGCAGCACTGTGAGCATAGTTCTGATCATCTTGAGGGGGAAGGGGCTGTTTATTTTGTAAAACTTGGGCAAATTCTAAACCCTCTACAAAAGCCACAATTCTTTAAAAAAAAACACCTAGTACATAACAATGATTTATTCATACCTTCTCTGTGTTTTGTTTTAGTTTGTGCTACCTTCTTTTTCCAAGGCACCACTAAAATAACACCTCTTAGTTGACTCTAAGGCATAGTGAGTGACACAATGCTTCAAGTTCTCAATTCCAGGTTAATCTTTCCGTTTCACTTCCAATATGAGATTTTTCAAAACTTGATGGAGGAAGAAGACTTTCAGTCGGCTCTGACAACATTCTGGCAAACTTTCCAGCACCTCAGGGGTGACAGACGGCAACTTGCCCTCACTGTTCTAGGTGCAGGCAAGGAGCTGATGATGTCTCCTGGGCCATTTATCTGGCAGTGGATGGAATACTTTGAGGAGCTCCTCAATCCTACCAACACGTGTTTCCAAGGGGAAACAGAGTCGGGGGACCTGAGGTGGGCCGTCCAATCAGTGGAGCAGAAGTTCCAGAGGTAGTGAAACAGCTGCCTGGCTGCAGAGCTCCAGGAGTGGATGAGATCTGTCCGGGGTGTCTTAAGGCTCCAGATGTTGTAGGGCTGTCCTGGTTGACACGCCTCTTCAACATTGCGTGGACATCAGGGGCAGTGCCATTAGAGTGGCAGACCAGGGTGGTGGTCCCTATCTTCAAGAGAGGGGACCCGAGGGGTGCGTTCCAACTACAGGGGGATCACACTCCTCAGCCTCCTCGGGAAAGTTTACACCAGGGTGCTGGAAAAGAGAATTTGATCAATAATTGAATCTCGGATCAAAGAGGAACAATGCGGGTTTTTGTCCTGGTTGTGGAACTACGGATCAGATCTTTACCCTTGCTGGACTTCTTGAGGGAGGTTTGCCCAACCAGTCCACATGTGTTTTGTGGACTGGTAGAAGGCTTACAACCAGGTCCCCAGGGGCATCCAGTGGGGGTTGCTCCAGGAGTATGGGGTGGATGTTCCCTTGCTAAGGGCCACCCAGAGCCTGTACCTAAGGAGCAGGAGTTTGGTCCATGTAGCCGGCTGTAAGTCGAACTTCATCCCAGTAAGGGTTGGACTCTTCCAGCGCTGCCCTTTGTTACCGTTCCTGTTCAGAACCTTTATGGCCAGAATTTCTAAGTGCAGCCCGAGGGGTGGAGGGTGTCCAGTTCGGTGGGCAGAAGATCTTGTTGCTGATTTTTGCAAATGATGTGGTTCTCTTAGCATCATCGAACCATGACCTCCAGCTCATGCTGGGGTGGTTTGTGACTGAGTGTGAAGCATTAATTTCACTGGGAAATCATGAGTGGATATATATGAAAATCGCAACATTAGTTTTTAATTCAAACTTTGCATCTTTATGTTACATAAACAAGATGCATGCACATCCTGTTTTGGACAATTTCTACGAAAGTGGTTAAGTATAAAGTTTTGTAGGTAAAATAATTTATATTTATATTTATATAGTTATAATTTATATAGTTATCTATAGTAGAAATGTTTTGTCCTGTTTCTATTAAAGGTCATTCATTCATTTGTCCTGTTTCTATTAAAGGTCATTCATGTTTGCTGGGCTTTTGAGTTGAAATTAAAATGAAAACAGTTCACGTGTGATTTTCAAAAATTCAAAACACAGGATAGATGAATGGTCCCTTGCTAAAGGCTGTCCAGTCTCTCTACCTAAGGAAGAGGAGCTTGGTCCGTGTAGCTGATTTGAATTTTTGAAAATCACCACCTGGGCATTCATTTCTCTCTCATTTGCGTTTACAGCCTGACGGACCTGACCTGACCCAGCCCTGACCTGACCCTGCAAACCCAAGTGATCCACTGGCGTCGTCCCAGTCCCAAGAGTCAAAGGATGGACTACCACTGATCGTTTTCAACACGGATGGTTTTGAAGACACCGGCAGCAAGATAAGAATTCATTCAGCAGCAAACCTCGGTGAGGATGTTGAGAATAATTTTGGCAATTGGATCCGGTAATTGACGCATTAGTATGTGTGTGTGTGTGTGTGTGTGTGTATGTGTGGGGCTGTGGTGAAATCCCCGTGGCAAGCGGAACCATGCAAGGTCCTAATCAAATTCATTACTTCTGTTTATAGAAAATAATCTGTTGTGCTACAAAAGTGTGTCCTCAGGTAATGAATGTTTGTTCAGGAAAAATGACTCATAATATGTAGCCTATACATGTCTCTAGGTATACTCGACTAAACAATAGTTGCCTTTTCTGTTTATTTAAAAAAAGGGCTTATTTATTAAATGCCGGAAAAAACATGAGTCATTGCTGAAGTTATCAGACAGGATGTACAAGCAACAACACTGAATCTTAAAGCAGCTGAAGCAACTGAAGAGCATCACCACAAGTGCTTGCTCAGTAGCACTTGCCGCCAAAATCCCTCCATGCTCATAAAGACAATTTAATTATATTAATGTAAGTAACTGAAACTTTGGCTCAAGTTCATATTCAACAGAGAACAAGATGCAGGATGTCTTTATTTGCAGGCTCAGGATATACGGCTGTTCTGAAATGACAAAAACTCCATTTGGGACAGAGATCATTTCTGTGCCTATTTGATTTTTTCCTGCTAATAGACATATTTCAGGTCATATGTATAATTCTATGAATCAAAATAACTCATTCCTGGGAACCTTACATTGTGAACAACGATGGAACCTAACAGCTATCCTACAACCCACGGCATAACAAGAAATATTACTATTACTATATAAATATTATTATAATTAATTAATTTGATTAAGATTTAATCATTTTTCGCTTTCACCTTCATCAAGTGTTCAAATAGTTTGAGAGTAGCACTAATTACTGCACTAATTCTGCTTTTTTTTTCAGTGAAGAGCTTCTTATATATAAAGGGGGGAAATAGAGCTACTGCAGAAATCAGAGTCCCTCCCCTTGATATTATAGCTTTTTTCCAGACAAGTGAGGGAGTGAGGAAGACAGAGCATAAGGATGTAGAATGCTAAATGCACTGCTGCCCAGTGCAGAGCTTGCCCATGGATTATAGGAGCAATCGTGATCATCGTTCAGTTTAAATCAATACTAATGAGAGCTGTTTCAGCTAGACAGACATTCTTAGCAGGAGATGTTTTTGATGGAACAAATATGGAGGCCAAATGTGTCAAAGCGCAATTTTGATTTTCTTACAACTTGAGGAAAGGTAAGGCAAAACTTATGAAAATGTCTCCCTTTCCTGGTATCAAGCCTCGGGAACACGTGGACATGATGTACATCTCCATCGAGACAGCTATTGCCGTGGCCTCTGTGCTGGGGAACGTTCTCGTGGTTCTGGTTGTGTGCGTGAACCGGGCTCTCCACAACACCACCTTCTGTTTCATCGTGTCGCTGGCCATGGCTGACATCGCCGTGGGCATTTTAGTTATCCCCCTGGCAATAATCATCAGTCAGGGTTTGAACACTCAGTTCTACACGTGCCTCCTCCTTTCCTGCCTGCTGCTGATCATCACCCAGTGCTCCATCCTCTCCTTGCTGGCCATTGCCATCGACCGATATCTACGAGTCAAGATTCCCACCAGGTGAGGAACTACAATGATCCATAACTTTAACATTCGTATTGTTCTTTAGTTGATGGTACTGTAATATTAATACATCAAGAAAAGTACGAGAATGTCAACAATAAATATTCCCATGAGCAGATGTGAGTGCTGATCTAATACACCAACTAAATGAGGAGCAGTGCTCAACTGTTAATTGTTACTGTTTATTGATTTGTATGCCTGCATTTTGAGGGTTCTTGTGTGTGTGTGTGTGTGTGTGTGTGTGTGTGTGTGCATGTGTACTTGCTGCATATTGAGTACCTTGAGTACATTTTTACGAGCAAAGCCAGGACATTTTTGGGAAGTGATGTTTGGCTGCTCCTCAGAACTTTAAAGGAGTGTTTGAGGGTGGTTTTAAAGTTGTTTAGGTGGGGCGTTTAGGGTTAGGAGTTGGGGAGTACACTGTGTGTGTGTGTGTGTGTGTGTGTGTGTGTGTGTGTCTATGTCTGTGTGAAAGTCCTCACAAAGATAGGCATACTAGGATGTGTCTATGTGTGTGTGTGTGTCTATGTGTGTGTAAAAGTCCTCACAAAGATAGACGTACTAGGATGTGTCTGTGTGTGTGTGTGTGTGTGTGTGTGAAACATCTTGCACCAACCACAAAAAAAAAACAAAAAAACATGTGATTGAAGAAGGTTGTCTGGCTCGGACACTGAAATATATTGTTGCCTGCTTTGATGTAAATCAACAGGCTGGTCATGGAAAGCTTTTAAGAAAATTAAATTGCCCCTGTCTGTCTGCCTAATTGACATCGGCAATGTTGAGGGGATCCTGGCATTTGTCCATACCCTGCACTGTATATGTTTGTTGACTGCTCGGATGCCGAAAGAGAAATCGGCTCGCCATTCATGTCATAAAATAAAAGCGACATCAGCAGCGGTACGCCTGCGCATCGACTGACGAAACGCGTCCTCGTCTTGCTCAGGTACAGCACCATCGTGACACAGCGGAGGGCAAACGTGGCGGTGTGCCTGTGTTGGACGCTGTCCTTCCTGACCGGGTTGGTCCCGATGATCGGGTGGAACAACCACGAGTCCCAGCAGAACCTGAGCGACTCCAGTGAAATCGTTTGCCAGTTTACGTCGGTCATGAGAATGGACTACATGGTGTACTTCAACTTCTTTGGCTGGGTGGTTGCGCCTCTGACCATCATGATCGCCCTGTACGCCGAGGTGTTCTGGCTCATCTGGCGACAGCTCAACCGACGCGCGAAAGCCACTGCCGATGGGGAGAGGTACTACCGCAAGGAGCTGAAGCTGGCGAAATCACTCGCCCTGGTGGTCTTCCTCTTCGCCGTGTGCTGGCTGCCAATACACATCATGAACTGCATCAACTTCTTCTGCGAAAACTGTCACGTGCCCAAGTACATAATGTATATAGGCATTTTTATGTCCCACGTGAACTCAGCGCTCAACCCAATGGTTTATGCATTCAGGATAAAACGCTTCCGTCTCTCACTGATTCAGGTCACCCGACGCTGTATGCTGTGTAAACCCGCCGAGCCCACGCCGTGCCCCACGACCACACAAGCTGTGTCAGAGAAAATGCCTGAGAACCTTTAGTGGTCCGCCGGACGCTGCACTCACTAATGTTTAGTTTGCACATTGAGACGAGTTGATTCATATTGAATTATATACAGTCCATCACAGGGAACGCCACTGCAGCATTTATTTTAAAGCCTTTGTAGTCGCTTTTCACTGAAATCCATTCAATAAGTGGTGACCCAAGAGATTGACAATAATGGAGGCAATCAAGCAAATAGAGGGGTTTTTTTGTTGTTTTTTTTTTTTTACAGGAAGTTCATCTTTGGGTATTTCAACTAGCTGCGGTAGAGCTCGGAAAGGTTCTGAATCTGTAGGGGTAAATTACCCAAGGAGCATTAAACTGAAGTGATTTATTCCTGCAGTAAAGCTTTTTGCTAAAGTGGCATCACTTCTGCTTTGTCATCAGTTTGACTTCTCCTCCTGGTTTCAGTCCATGTACTTCCACTCCATAAGGACAAATAGGCCCAATGCGAGATAGAATAACGCATGCGCTGCTAATCTTGAAGGCCTGTAGAAAAGAGAATCTTTCTCTTTTTAGGTGCTGAATATTATGAGATGTGCATGCTGTTATTTCAATAAGCCTACCTGTACATCCAGCACATTTTACCATCTGTCACCTCTATCCTGGAGGGATTTGAAACTGCTGAGTCTGATCTAATCCCCAGATCTCATCTTAGGGAGGTATCTATGCCGCTTAAAGTCCTACTGAAGGAACACAATCATCGTAGCAGTGTAAGAGAAACAAAAATAATTCCAGGATTCTCCTTTTTTCTCTGTGCATCTTTCCTTCACTTGAGCTTGGTCTTTTCTGAGGTTGCTGAGGTAAGAAGCAATAATATTTAAGAAAGGTTTACAAGAGTTATGTCC
Source organism: Lagocephalus sceleratus (assembly GCA_911728415.1). Lineage (NCBI taxonomy): Eukaryota > Metazoa > Chordata > Actinopteri > Tetraodontiformes > Tetraodontidae > Lagocephalus > Lagocephalus sceleratus. The sequence continues at coordinate 1,170,688 of CAJVRN010000011.1, forward strand.
TGTTGTGGCTGTATTGTAATAATGTTTTCATATTGTTAAGCTGAGGAAAATTCTTTTTTTTAAGCATCAAAAACGCTACAAATGGCTGACCCAGACAGATCAGACGATGACCAGGACTTAGAGGCTCCAGAAGAAGAGGATCTGGATGACAACTACAAAGCCATGCTACATTTTAGTAAATACTTCGAAGCTCGCCGTGCGCTGCCGTGGGAGCAATGGACCTTCAAAGAAAAGGCTAGCTTTTATATGGACCGCATCTTCATTGCTTTTTTGGTCATTTTAGCCTTTGCTTTTCTTGGAGAATGTCTCTACAAAATGTGGTACGTGACAAAGGTCAATAAAATTGTGGAAACTGTTGCAGATTCATTAATCATTCTCTCTAACTGGCTGTTCACCCAAGAGAGACAGGAGGATCTCTTTGAATTGTAGGGTGTTAATAGACCGGTTATTATGTATTTATGTTTCCAGAGTGATGTCAGCACTCTGCAAGGATTTTTTTGCTGCTTCATCTTAATTTGAGACATTATGTGATGGGAGATAAAGTAAATGGACTCATGAATGTTGTGTTTAATTATGATGGAATGAATGTAAATAAATAATAACAACAAATCAACCCTCTCTTCTGTCTTGCACGGCACTGTACACATTGTTCAGTCATCATCATTAACTCGGGGGGGGGCTTCGGTACCTTTCAGTACCTTGCTCAAGAGCAGGGTATCTTGGCAGTTCTCTGCAGGTCTACTGGCACCTATCCGACTACCAGCACACCTTTCGTCTTTTGTCCGACGTGGCGATTGAACTGAGAACCCCCTGCTTCTTAACCCTATCCCCTACATGCTGTTCTGAATATCACAATTGTTTTCTAATGGAAAAAAATGGACACGTCTATGCTTATATCACTTTAAGGTTTATGGGTTTTTTGGTTGACCTACATTTCTCCTTATGTTATTCGAACATAATATTAATCAGAATTTATCTCGTCATCTCTTAACGCAAAACTATCTGAATATTTGTGAACTTATCAATGTGTTTTTTTTTCATATTTTTCTCAATTATATTTTCTCTAAAGGTTCTTGTCAACCCAAGAACAGAATATATTTTGACAAACAATTCGGAATGAAATACAAACACATTTTAAAGACATGTTTTGAAGATAATAAGACAGTTTTTGTAACTAAACACAGGACCTCTCATGACTGCAGTGGACGGTGGACGTGTGGAGACGTCACTATGACGTCGCTTCCGTTCAGAGGCGACGTTTCGTGATGTGACGCAGCCCGTCGCGTTCTTTTTATTAGACCAATGAGATCGCGGCGATCGGCTCCTTTTCCCTCTTCCGGTCCCGCCTCTCTCTCTCTTTCTGGATCCGCTAGCGAGCCCGCTGTTTCGTGTCTTCTAGACTTAAAAGTAAGTCCGTTTATCACCCATCCAACCCCTGCGTGTCCGATATAGAGGTCGCTACGGTTTGATTATAACATCGCAAGCATGTTTCGATCAGTGTTTTGGCCGTGACGCGGCCCTAAGCGGAGTTATATGCCACAAACGGAGCGGAGTCGTAGAAGCCTGGGCGCCATGCCGTCTAAGCTAGCGCTGAGCCTCGGCCCTCACGACCGCTGATGCTCCTCCGCAGGGTTTTTTGAACCCAAACACCAACAGACATATTTAAATGCACGGCTTTCTAATCTTGTCATCCCTTGTCGCGTTTGAAAAGAACCCCAAAACAAAAATAAGCCCTTGATCTTTGTCTGTCAAAAGACACGTTAGCGTGAACCTGGTCCTTGGTATGCTTGTTTCACGTAAATAAGTACTGTAGTTTTATTATAATTACTTTGGTATCGCCTTTGTTTACTTTTTTTTTTACTTGTTTTACTTTACCTCCATAGCCTTTTGGCGGTATAAACAAGATAAAAGACATCTGCCATGTGGCCCAACAACGTGTTCTTTGGGTCCCCTAGTGGCCACCGCGTGTAACTGCAGTCTGAAGGATTGTCAAACTCACCAGTACAGCTACAATTAAACCAGTTCAGGGTTAAAGGCGGGTGTGTGTGTGTGTTGCGTTGATTATTCATGACCTGTTGATTTTTATTTTTTTTTTAAAGAAACTATTGTCTTGTCAGCATCATCTTGGCGTTTAACTCTTTATCACGTTAATGTTGTGCACCTTGCAGGGATGACTTGGATTTCTTGTCCCTTACATTGTATTTTGTTTTTCCCTCCTCTTTGCAGAATGCGTTACGTGGCCGCTTACCTCTTAGCTGCGCTCGGCGGAAACGCCAGCCCTTCTGCAAAGGACATCAAGAACATCTTGGGCAGTGTGGGAATAGAGGCTGATGATGAACGCTTAAATAAGGTACGCAATATGATGGACTGTTAGAATGTATAACTGGTTTTCCTGGGCTCTTCCAATAATTGTTGTTTCTCTGCAGGTCATTGGTGAACTTAATGGAAAAGACATCAATGAAGTCATGAATTCCGGTAAAGGCTTTTTTTTGATGGCGCAGATATAGCAGATCTCAGGACTGCTCATTTGACTAACGTCTATTTTCACTCGCAGGCCTCTCCAAGTTAGCCTCCGTACCAGCAGGCGGTGCTGTCGCAGCACCTGCCGCTGCTGCTGGTGGTGCTGGTGGAGCTGCACCTGCTGCTGGTGCGTTAACATCTCTTTGTTTGCATTTTCTTGGGCATATTTTAACTGTCTTGTAAAGAGTTGTGATTTTATTTAAGATGAATTTACGTGTTGCCAACTATATTGTTATTGATCCTTCAATTTCTTTCTTGCAGCGGAAGAGAAAAAGGAAGAGAAGAAAGAGGAATCAGAAGAGTCGGATGAGGACATGGGATTCGGTCTTTTTGATTAAACTGCCTTCTCTCTTTTCTAACGGCAATAAAAATGTAAAAGGTTCACAAACGGTGGTCTTTGTCTTGAATTTGAAAACCCTGACGCAAGCAAATATAGCTGATTTCAAAACAAGTCAACATGCAAGGCAACTTTTGGCTCAATGTGGAGAGACCTTTCTTGCGTGCCACATCTGGGTAGCCTATATTTACACGGCAGTCTAGGTCCTGGATGTGGTCAACCTTTCTGTTGGTCAGATGACTCAAACCACATAATGGTGTTTGCAACAAGAAGGGGCAAGACATGTCAGAGCAAAACAACTTAAGTATAGGTCGCTGGTGCATCTTGTTTCCACGTGTGACCACTGTCCTTGTTTAATTTTATTACGTAAGGGTGGAAGCGCGGCCAAAGAACGACGTTCGGGTGACAAAGTCATCTGCAGACCTCCTAATCCATAGCGATCATCTGTCAAGCCGTCTGCCAACAGAGGAAAGGGTCCCAAAGCTGATCCTTGTGCAGTCCCACCTCCACCCTGATCTCACCGTCACGCCTACCACCCAGCTTACCACCGTGCTACAGCTCCCACTCATGCCCTGGAACAATAACACGCTTATGTCACTGCAGACGTCCTCATACGTTACCACTGTTTCATTTGTAAGGATTACTGTGAGGTTAGTTTAACCTGAGTCACTTAAAAATGAAGGGATTAAAACATTTTATATTTTGCAAGAGTTCTAGACTTAAGACTCAGATACTGTATCTCCAAGTGTATTAAAAAGGATTAAGCCCTTTTTTTTTTTTTTTTTTGTTTGGTTACTGATGACTGAATGTTTTGGAGTCGAGGCTGCAGTTTGACTTTGACATTATTTTTTTTTTTACGTGCAGCCTGTCTCGAAAGCTTCGACCCAACAATGTTGCGGAACAGGTCTGTGCTTTGCCGTATGTGTCTCTGTGAGTGCGTTGGTTGTTGGCAAGTAGCATCCCTGTCATGGTGACGCCACTTTAAAAAAAAAAAAAGAAAAAAAGATTCCACTGAGGATTAACTGGAACGTGTCAAAAAAAATTCAGCCGTATGTGTCCTACAAGGAAGTGACTGAAAGGAAACAAAACTGTCTCACCATCAATTGTGAATGTAATAGTTTGAAAAATAAAAAGAAAGTGGTAACCTGCCTTCACAAATCTGGTGCTATAGCAGCAGATTTCTTATGCGTGTATGCATTAGAAGCAGACCAGAACACGGACTAATGTGTTCATTGAGGCATGTCACGCTCCTATTGTCTCCCTTTTTTATTTTTGTGTACATGAGTAGCTGTGTTGCGCAGCACCATGCTGCTGAATGCACAACAATCCCCATGCGAGCTTATTAGTTCTGTGTGTGTGTGTGTTTGTGTGTGTGTGTGTGTGTGTATACACGTGTCTATACAACCTAGCAACCTTTCATTTATTTCAGGTTTCGGCTCTGAAATGTTTTCAAAAAGTTTTTTTTTTCTCCCACCCTGACTATTTTGGAGATATCTTTCTATGGTTTCATGTAATTTTATGACTGTATCTCTCATATTCTCCCTCCGGTCACTCTTTTCCACTTTGGTAACACCACTTCCACATTCAAGGTAGGTAGATAGTAGATAGAGTCACATTAGAATACGGCACACTTCTACATGCAGTCTGCAATAAAACAGATCAAAACATGAGTTCTTGAATCCAACATAGAAAAACGCTTTTCTCTTAGCGGCAGCTTCCCAGGTTTTTTTTCAGAGAAGAGCACACCTGTAAGAAGATTCTGTTTCGCAGCAGGTCATGGGAGTTTTGTCAAGTTTTCCTGAGTGCTAAGCATAGCTGAACAGAAGTTGTTTTGAAGAACACAAGGTACATATTTTGGAGTGGGTGAGTCACAGTCACGGGACACGGAGAAGGGCTGTTAACGCTCGACCCCTGCTGTAGCTCAACGCTGAGTTAAAGATGGTGATTAATGAAAGGCAGCTAATCGACGCTACTTTATACAAGTGAGCTTTAAATTTGACTCAGCAGACTTGTGTGTGATCTCATATATCCTTTCGGATACTTATATGCTTTGGATCTGGTGAGGCCTAAAACTATGTTTTAAACTTCATGAAGATAAACTCACCAGCTTCACTGAATTCACTTGGCTCTAACTTTTATATGATAATGAATGTATAGCTATAGTATACTTCTTTTTTTTGTTTGTTTGTCTTTTGTTGAAAAAAATTGGTACTTTTTGCTAAAATAGAAAATTAGATTAAAGGCAAAGTTACATAATGATGCGGGGGTTGTGGAGAAGGCAGGCGCAGATGCCTCAGATGATATCAGTCGAAAACTGAACATAAAAATAGTTTTCCACTCCAAGAATCATTCTAACAAACTTCAACTTGTCTGGAGTAGAACTCCATTTCCCATAATCCAATTGGTTTCTGGTTGGGTAGAGCTGAACAGCAGGAATGTTTGACCTCATCCTCCATTAGATCGTTGACTACAAACCACAGACATCATAACATATATGTCAACACATAGATTTTATTTAATTTACATGGATGAGACATTTTATTTAACTTTTATTCATTTCTTTCTCATGAATGCCAGCATTCATTCAACATTTGTTAATAAACATTTATGGTCAAGTTGTAAAAATCTTACAAAAAAGAGAAAAATATTGCACAGTTCATGCTGTAAAATGAAGAGGATTCTCCCCTGCACTTTTGTAATCTGACTCACAAAAGGCGTCGAAGTAGACAAAGCTTTGAAATGACAATTTCTTTTGCAGATTTCTGGGATTCTGCATTATTCTAAATTGTCACAATGCTGTGCGTCCTATGTGAACAATCCTCCAGTAAAGAGAATTTCTTGCATGTTTTTTACCACGAACCCGTAAAAATAGCAGCTTAAAAAAAACCTTCGTAAAAGCTTGTTCTAAGCGACTATTTATAAACCCTGATGCCTGTAGTGAAAGTGAAGATGACTAAACGTTCAAACGCAGTTGTGGTTGTCCTCAGTCATCGTTGTCAGACAGTGGGTACTCCGTACACACCTACAAAAAAAAAAACAAACCCCGAAACAAATAAAATTAAACCAACGCGTATTTTTGTCTTCACGGTGTTTGAATGTCACAGATTCAGAACCCAAATGGAGAGAGTTTCGCCGACGTGCACCTTCAACAGTGTCAAAGGCGCGCAGGCGCAGTTCTCACCTGCTTGTACTCGAATCGCTCCTGCAGGTACCGGTGGCCCAGGCCGGTGATGTGACCCACGTTTTGTCGGGAGAGCCGCGCGATCTTGGCCGTGAAGTCGTACGTGAAGGCCAACTTCACCAGCTCGGGCGCCGTGGGGTGAACGGTGGGGGGGCTGTGGGTCACCGAGGCTTCGTACTCCAGGTACGCGTCGGCGAGTTTCTGGAAAGATGAGTAGGACATCTGCTGGAAGAAGTTGCTCAGGGTGGGGTTCTCCTTCAGCTGTCAAAGGGCAGGACAGAATATAAGTATGGCATGTTTTACATGTGTATGCATATGTATGCATATTTATATCAAAGAAATCATTGGGATTATGGGAAATGGAGTTCATTCTGTGGACAGCAAAGTAAGAATTTCAATGTACAGGGAACATGCTTCCATACTGTGCACATGACAATAAACACTTTGAATCTTTGAATCTTTGAATTTACATTATCTCATAAACTGATTAAAATCTTTGCAATTTTAGAAAGTCAAACATGTGGAGAAAAGGTTAAACAAGTAGATAGAAAGAGGGAAATACCGAGGCCCAAAAGATGTTAATAGCAGGATATGACAGCACGAAATGTAGCTTTCATTCCTTTTAAATCGACTGAGCTAATAAAAATGTACTGTTTTGTAATATACGAAAAGTACTGTAAAATGTTCCCAAGTGATCGTCTTGTTTCATCACCGACCTTGTCATCGATAGCGTCACCCTGGGCTTTTGTCAGAGCGAAGATCCTGTCGATAAGCTCCTCTGAGGTAAGAAAAAGAGCAATAAAGGTTGGTAATAATGTCCGACTCTGATAAGAATCATCAAAAGAAAGCTTCTTCTCACCGTCAGAGAGGCGTTCGGCTTCCTCATTCTCTTGGACCTCGGTGACGATTTTCTCCAATTCCTCTGTTACTTTCTCGTAATACGAGTATGTTGGTTCCACAATGACGGCTGGGAGGGAGAAAAAAAAGAAAAGAGACGCATCAGTCCGACTGCTGCCTACTTTGAATAAACGGCGGACTTCTCGCGTCACGCAACTTACAATCCAGTCGGGTGATCTCTGAGTGTTCTTTTCCTGTTCGGTTTATTTTTGTCAGCGACAGCTTCTGTTTGGAGAACCTTCTTCTCATGGATTTTTTCCTCAGGATTTTTTTCTTCTGCTGCGTACTCGGAGTTTCCGGCACGCTGTCAAGGGACCCCTCTAACTGGGGGACCTCGGGCACCTCCGGTGGACTGTCCTCGTCTTCGCTCTTGTCCTCGCTATTCTTCAGATTGAAGAACTCCAGCAGGTTTTTCCACAAAGAGCTCTTCTTGATCTTCTTGGATCTCTTGGTGGGTTTCTGCGGCTCGTCCTCGGGCTTCTCCGGGTGCTTGGAGGATGCCTGGAACACGGGGATTTCCATGCCGTTTGGCAACTCGGGCAGGTGGATGGAGGAAGGGTCGCTGGAGTGGAGCCTGCTCCTTCTGGGATGGGTCACCCATTTCTCCTTTCTCTTGGGCTTCCCGGCGTCGTATTCGCTGTCGTCGAGGCTGAGGCTGCGCTTGACGTACACCTCCAGCAAACGGATTGTGTCTCTGTGAGGCACAGAAATCAGCTGGCCATTGATAGACCTTTGGGTTTCTCCTTGCCTCTCCATCGAATTCTACACTCCAAAAAAAAAACAAAAAACAAACCACATTACAAATGTAAAAGTTACTTACTTAACCCTCATAAGGGTAGATTTGACTCATTTCTGTGTTGGTGTTGACCAAAGTTCTGGTTATCTTTTCCTTTTCTCCATGAAATTTGGTGAATTTGGTGTGCACATGAGCTGGTGTGGACACTTTGAGGTGCAGAGGCTGAGTACGTCGATTACGTTGTGGGTCTTTTTGACTTTCCTCGACTTGAAGATGGCGCTTGTTTTTACTTGTTTTACTAGCAGGGAGGAAGGGAGGGAGAAAAGAATGAAAGAAGAAGGAGAAGAAGCAATGAAGGGGGGGAGAAGGGAAGGGAGGTAGGAAGGAAAAAGTGGGAAGCCAGGAAGGGAGGAAAGGAGGGAGTAGAGGAGGATGAACAAAGGGAAAAAAAAGAGGATGAGGAGGAGGAAGGAGAGAGCATGGCAGGAGGAAAGAAGGAAGGAGGAATGATGTCATTTTGATCCGTGGGGGGGCCGACAGGAATATAAACTAAATAGTTCTTAAATATGACGTTGGGATTTAAAATGTATTGTATGTCACTTTTCTAACTGTCTCTATAATCTAAAATAAAGTTGATTTTGTGGATTAACCTGTTTTCTTGATTGTTTTGACACTTTTACACAGTACGGATCAAAAAGACCCGCAACGCCATCAATGTAATTTTTTCCCAACATAATATGAGGGTCAAGTCATTTTCCCAGGATAAATTCTGTAAATGTATAAGGCTTTGCTACACAAGTCTAATTTAGTTAAAATAACTATAAAATTTCTGTGTAGCACTTCTGTTTTGTTCAAAAATATTTTTTAAAACAAGTGTTTTATTTTAAATAATAATCATGGACAATCAATTCACTTTCATGGCCTCAAGGACATGTGAATCCATATCTAATTTAATTGAAGGAAATATTTACAGATGATGTACTACTCTTTCCCATGCATTCAAAGAAGCCACACTTATCTAATGGTACCCTTTTATTTGTGTTTAAAAACTAAACCCTGGCGAATAAAATCTCTCTTTTGCTTTGGTGTGTCTATTATTTTCCATGTTGCTTTCGCTGTCCTTGTTTTCTCTTCATGCAACTTCTTGATTACGTTCAGATTGATCCGATTAAAAAAAAAAAAAAAAGACAAAAGAATTCATTTATCAGTGAATTGGAAACGTTGAGGAGTACCGGTACTTTTAAATGTGGCAAAGCTTTCTGCGCAACTTGAAATGGCGCGGAAGGCGAAAAAGAAAAGAAGGAGTTCAGGCATACACGTGAAAACGGGCAGTGGGAATAACCGCTGCCTGGATCTGGGCTCCGGCTTGTTTGTTTGTTTGTTTGTTTGTGTCACTTCCATTCCGAGGACAGAGAGATCAACGCGTCACTCACCACTTGACCGCCCAGGAACCTGGAACCGTTCAGGAGCTTTTGCCTTTACCCCCCCCCCGGCCCCCACACACACACACACACACACTACTCCGACCATTTACCCCCAAACCCGTAGCTTTAAAACGCAAAACAAGCTGGAGGATGTTTGAATTTGAATATCCTGTTATTGTGAACACAAAAGACGCGCAATTTAAGGCTCAGTATCAAAGTACAAACATGTACTAGTGACGCGTGGGTGCGTAAGTGCGCATGTATGTATGTATGTATGTATGTATGTATGTATGTATGTATGTATGTATGTATGTATGTATGTATGTATGTATGTATGTATGTATGTATGTATAAACGTACCTTTTATGTCCCACAGTAACCGCAGAACTCTTCTTTCCGCAGAGATCCACGGTCTAATGAAGTGACGCGATTTTCGGACGTGCGTCTACCTGCAGACTCCGCCCGTCCCAACGCCGCCTGCCTTCCTTCCTTCGATCCCCGCAGGTAACCGCAGGTTGGGTGTGGAACCCTGACGTGTTGAACAGAGAATATCCAGGCAGCCGACCTACATTTCACCGGTAAAAGGTCGGCCCAGCGCAGCGTTTCTTCCCGTAAGCGGTTTCCCCGCCGCTTTTACGCACAGGAAATACTACACTTAGCAGTCTGGAGTGAGCAGGGAATAGAAAAAAAAAGATAATAATAATAAAAAAAGATCTACTTAGAATAGGGGAAAGTCGATGAGCAGGAAGCTTACATATGAACACAGGGCGACTGAAGATTCGAAACACGCGTCCAGTCTGGTCTTGTTCAGAATCGTGTCCAGTGTTAAATACTCTGAAACACAGCAAGTTTCTAGTTTCTCTTTCAATTGTAACTTTTTACTGCGTGGGATGATGGTTGTTGGTGAAAAACATTTCTCCCCATATTACCCCATAATGTACATTTTTGTAACAAAAAAGGAACAAAGAACTTCCTTCAGGTTAGGGTTACTTCAAACAATTGTAAAAAAAAAGATTAAAAGAATGATGTTCCTTGTTCTCAAGCCATTGTTATCAGTCAGTTTCGGCTGAAAAAATATTTAAATGTAATTATGATTATCCAAGATGACTCCTTTAACTGGTGCCCATTGCACAAATACATACAGAAAATAACACAGTCTGTCTTTCTCTTCGGTTAAAGTTCAGAGTTTCTATGAGTCCAATAAAGAAATTAGCGTTTGAACTTTATGATCTGGTTAAACATTTACCTTTAGTGACTTGACAGTTTCAATTTCACTTCCCTCTTTTTTTTGGACCTGTTTGCGTTCACGTACGAGCATGGCCAATGTCGATATGACAAAGATCTCTGGGCATGAACCTTGATCAGAGTGAAACTCTAAATTACTCACTTCAGGTAGACAACCCGCCCCCACGCACCTTTGTTTTTCCCCACTGCGAATTTGTTCTGACTGTTCCTTGTTTTGACTGAATATTATAAAACGCTCGTTCGCTGTAGTTACAGGCAACCACCGCACGGTGGCACTACATAGACTAAAATACTGCACTTTCTGCCTGCAAAATTTGTCACAACCACAGAATTTGTGTTCTCACCGAGCAAGGATGTATATACTGTCTCGCCTTTGTAAGGAAATGCATGCAAAAAATGTATGCTTTGAAATGTCCATAGAAGTCTGCTGACCTCCAAGCAACTGCAGCTCAGCAGTCGCTGTTTCATTACCTGTCATAAATCTTTATATCCTTGAAACATTACTCTGGCTCTCTGTCATGGTCAGCATTATGTTTCTGACTCCGCTCACTGATCTGAAAATGATAAATGGGGAAGCCCTGTCAGAGCAAACCACAGCTAATCTTACACAGGAGAAATACGACCAATCCAAACTTACAGCAGCTCTAGAGAAAAGATGTGGATGTGTTATTGATCTGGGATTGATATTCTACACAATATAAAGGTTTAAAAAAAAAAAAAACCCACCTCTTTAAGCCACGTCAATATTAAGGAAGACCAAAATGAATTGTATTATTGAAATGTTTCTTGGAACAAAGTCCTTGTCAGACAACATATATTAGAGAAATCCAGAAACAAATAATACAAAATATTATGAATAATTGCTCTAACAATATTTACATAAAGGGAAACCTAATTTTGAAATATTTACCAGAGAAGTAATTAGGAAGGGCTGGGGAACTAACAGAGAGTTGACCATTAATCATCTCATTAAATATGAGCTCATGTTTGTTAATAGTTCAAGATATGAAATAGACTTTATAGGACGAGCAAAAGTACCTTTATAATTTGAGCAAATAAACATTAGTAATCATTAAAATAATGAGGAGCAGAGCGGAGCAGCAACTATTATGACTCATTCATTTGTAATGTATGAGTCATCTAATTTTTTCACCCCCCCCCCCCACACACACACATTTATTTGATTAAGAAAAACAACAAAAACAAAACAATGACTGCCAATCACGATGCTGCAGGTTTTGGCATGTCTTTGTTTTCTTTTTGTTTTTCCTTTTTTTTTTTTCTTCCCAAAAGTAGCCGATTCCACGACTGGCAGGATTAGTCAGGCTGAAAAATATCATTGCCGCCTTCGCTGAGACTGAAGACGTCGCCCGTCGTGTCCTGACGTGTTATTCTAGTGATCCAGCGTTCGCAGGTCCAGGACAGGAGGTGAAGGGTCTCTCGCACACACACATGGAAATCCTCAAGTAAATGTAATTAAAAAAAAACAACAAAAAACTCCCCCCAAAATCAATAGTTGGGCTTCCTTTAGTTTGTTGAGGATGTTTCAGCTCTCTAAACATTTTTCTTCCCCCCCCCCCACGACCTGGACGACTGAGAACCTCCGCCGACAGAGCCCTAAAGGTCTCCGGAGCTTCCCGGCAAGCTGCATATCAGGAAACGGGACTTCTGGGACAAAGTGCCTCCGATGAGTCACACTGTCTCAGGGTGCGAGCGCCGTCGCCGCCTGTCTGTCCTTCACCGCTCCTGCTGCTGAAACAGGAGCTGGTCGCCGATATGACATAATACAGGCTGCAACTGCTGCTCTATTAGTGATATTTCCCCCCCTGTATTTAGAATTGACTAAAATTCTAAATACAGGGTTGGCTATGAAGAAGCTTTATAAGTGACTTTAATCCAACTTTGAATGTTATTGAGCCTGCCAGCGAGGAACCGGGGACAGATCTATGCTCCATGGAGCACTGCTGGAGTTTGATCGACATTAAAAGCGTGAGAGGCTTTACATTTGTGAAAGTGAAAGCAGCAGCGGGGCCGCCCCGACCTCAAGGTCAACGCCGGGGTCGTTTTTTTTCTTGCTTCGGGCGCCGAAGAAAAAGCTAGTTTGAAAGGGAGTCAACACGGAGGGGGGGGCGGGGCTCTCCCTCCAGTTCTGGGCCCTTTGTCCCGAGGAGGACTGCTCACCCCGCTGCCGTCTGGCCACGTCCCCCCGAATTGGTTTATCTGCTGACAATACAGTAACTCAATCCACCGGTGCAGGGCCAGACGCGGTGTTCGTTCGGCTCCTGTGCCGAGGCATCGCTCCCCTTAAAGCTTGACGCGGCTTGTCACCGAGCTGGAGCGCGGAAAAGCAAGAGTCATGCGATGTTGATATATTTAGACCCATTAGGAGCTGCGGTACAGTCTGCCGTGTCACGGGGAGGGGGGGGTGGGGGGGGGGGGGGGACTCCGCGGGTGAGTTTCTTTAGAGGAATTCTACCCAAAGGCAGGTGGATTCGATCTCCCCACGGAAAGCCGGATGAATTATAAATGACGGCCCGGCCGTCGACTTTGACCTTGATAAAACGCCGTAAAGTTTCTGCTTCTGTATATCCCCGACTGAACGGGTGATGTAAGAGGGCACAAGGGCAGCCCCTTATCCTGACCATTAACTAGACTAGTGACAAAGATAAGCAGGCCGTGAAGCAACCTGACGGGAAGTTAGTCTCATATCTGTCATTTGCGAAGCAGGAATCGTAAAATCTGAACCCAACAGTATATATTCTGAATGTGGCTGCGCGAGGCAAGTGAAGGAGCAAGCCCAAGGTCAACAGGATCAGATAACTGATTTACCTGCAGCGCATCCACTGTCGTCGTCTTCGTGGAGGCTCTCCACACCTCCCCTTCCTTCTCAGCAAGACGCATTTGACGGTATCGTCCTCTTTTCCAATATCAGTCTCACGTATTCAGAATAACTGACAAATAAAGGGAGGCAACATCAGCTTCTTCTTCGCCCTCTTCCTCTCAGACAGGATGCGATTTTGTTGAAGAGAGATAAAGACAGAGAGGGCTGATGAGCGCAGTGAAAGCAGCACCGAGCTGGGGCTGCTAAAAACCTTAAAATGGGGTTAGAGTGATAACTGAGTCCTGATGCCTGATACAAGACAGTTCTTCAATATTAGCGTTTATTATCAGGGAAAAGAAAAGCTAAAAGTCCAGTTTCACGAGTGAAATGATCACAGGCCAACACACAGCACATTATAGCATATTTGTTTAATAAAAGGCACTCATTACAGGACTGTTGGTGTACAGAAACAGTGCCGAAACATGAAATAGTTTAGAACCTAGTAAAGTGCTGACATCTCACGTGACTCAGGTCACATTGTTCAGTTTCTTTTCACTGAACAAGTATTGCTGTTTGTCCACCTACAAGTCATTATTCCTTGCATTTCCGCAATTCTGAGAAAGGCGTTGAGTCTCTGACAACCTTTGGGACTCTATACAAGCTGCATATTATAATAAACTCAGATGTAACCTCAGGACCGGCATGCACCTTAATGTTTTCAGAGCAAAAGTAATTTGTTGACGAACCCAGGCGAGGTATCAGTATTCATAATCATCACTATATGATAAAATACATTAATATATTTAGCTACTCTAAATTTTTTCCAGACACCGAGTCACTAATCTATGGAAGCCCATGTCCGCCACTTGATAAAAAAAAAAAATTAAGATATACCGAGTCAAAATTATGAGATATCGTCTCATAATTATGAGTTACTAAGTCAAAGTTATCAGATACTAAGTCAAAATAGCATTATGAGATAGCATCTCTTAATTTTGACGTAGTATATCTTAATTTTTTTTTTTTTTAAATCAAGAGGCAGAAACAGGTTTCCATACTAATCATAATAGTTTCATCTAATTTGATCATTATATCATATCCTACAAGGCTGGTTAGATTTAAATACTCATATTTTCCTTGCCAACAGCTGATGGAATGAAGCTAAAATAAGTGCTTAGGAGACGTTTCAGTGCGAGTAACTTGCTATGGCTTTTGAAGGGTTACATTCGTACCGTAATTACACTTTTGCCTAGTGTGAATGAACTTGCTAAATAATTAAAGGCGACAGCACGGTGGGCGGACGCGGGCCTGTGATTTTTCCTTAAATGCTGCACACGAAGGACAGAAGTGCCGTTTGGATTAACATTTTCCGTCCCTATCTTAAAAACGGACCGCAGGTATCTGGCCGTACCAGCCACTCGTCACAGCGTCCTGTGTCAAAAGGGAATTCGCAGCTATAGATTTGCTGATACGACGCTGACGTCCCCTTGGTCTTCGACTGAACGCGCGCTGCCTGACCTTGACAGTTGTGCCAGGGTTTATTGCGATTCCTCTTTTTCAATCCCGAATTACAAAAGCCATCTTTTGGGACACGTGTTCTCTCTACTTCAAGGTCGTCCAGAACTTACGCAGGTCAATGTTCGCGATTCTCCAATTACTGACGCGATTCCGAACCGGGTGACTCGGCAGATGTGATAATTGCACTTTGACACATTCACAAGTAGACACGCCCCTTTTGAAAAGGCATAATTAATACTGTCACGTTGCTGCCATGTTTAGAGTGCAAATATCGAGAAAGGTCATCGGCCTTCCGCGTTCGTTTCTCGGCCTTCGCGGAGGTGCGGGAGGAGACGCTTTGTTTCAGTGCGTGCCGTTTTTGTCCGTCTGCCAGGTCCCGTTGCTCTTGCTCAGCGAAGACGAGCTCCCATACTTGTTGGCCGAGAGCTTTTGAGCGGCCTCGGCGGCCGCGTCCATGATCTGTTTCTCCTCTTGCTCCGTTTCCCGATGGTAGAAGTAGTTGAAGTTGGAGACGATGACGGGGACGGGCAAGGCGATGGTCAGGACGCCGGCGATGGCGCAGAGGGTGCCGACCATTTTGCCCCCCATTGTGATGGGACACATGTCCCCGTAGCCGACGGTGGTCATAGTCACCACGGCCCACCAGAACCCGTCCGGGATGCTCACGAACTGGGTCTGCGGCTCGTCCACTTCCGCGAAGTAAATGGCGCTGGAGAAGAGGATGACTCCGATGAAAAGGAAGAAGATGAGGAGCCCCAGCTCCCTCATGCTGGCCTTCAAGGTCTGGCCCAGGATCTGGAGGCCCTTGGAGTGCCGGGAGAGCTTAAAAATTCGGAAAACTCTCACTAAGCGGATGATTCGCAGGATGGCCAGGGACATGTTCTGACCGGAGTTCATGTCGTCGTCGGGGGTTGTAGCCAGATCCGTTCCCAGGGTCACGAAGTAGGGGATTATTGACACGATGTCAATGATATTCATGATGTTGTTGAAGAACTCACTTTTGCTGGGGCACACTACGAAGCGGACGCACACCTCAAAGCAGAACCAGACGATGCAAATTGTCTCCACGATGAAAAAGGGATCTGTGAAATAGGCCAGCAGATCATTCGCAGCGGGCTGGGCGGCGGAAGGGTCCTGGGTTCCGTTCGTGACCTGGCTCATGCCGTGGAGGAAGTCGGCGTCCTCCCTGAACTCGGGTAGGGTCTCCAGGCAGAAGATGAAGATGGAGATGACGATGACAAAGACTGAAACCAGCGCCACGGACCTGGCGGCGCTGGAGCTCTCGGGGTACTCGAATAGGAGCCAGAACTGCCTCTGGAGGTCGTTAGCAGGCAAGAGCACCTCCGGTTCTTTGATGAAGCCCTCGTCTTCACGGAACTGCTCCATTGCTTCATGGCCCAACTCGTAGAACACAATTTCATTCGCGAAAACATCTAAGGGAACATTGGCCGGCCTGCGGATTCTCCCTCCTGACTGATAGTAGTAGAGAATACCGTCGAAGGCTGGGCGGTTCCTGTCAAAGAAATACTCGTTTCTCATTGGGTCAAAGTACCTCATCCTCTTCATGGGGTTGCCCAGCAGGGTGTCGGGGAACTTGTTCAGGGTGCTGAGCTGCGTCTCGAACATCAGGCCGGAAATATTGATGACCACCTTCTCGTCTTTTTCTTCCACCAAGTGCTTCTCAAATAAATCCTCGTTCTCGTAGCAGTCCTCAGCCATCTTGCTGAACACACTGTCGGAGGTCGACTCGCCGTTCATCAGCATCTTCAGGTTCGAGATCAGGCTCCCACTGCTGGAGTTTGCTTTGGTGGTCAGGGTCAGGGGAGTGGACGGCGACAGCCCGTCCTGACTGGAGCGACGTCCCCTCCGCCCCCTGAGTGGCGAGCGACGGGGCGAACCCACGCGTTGCGGTAAAAGATTCTGATCGGGCGCTTCGGAAGTGGGCGAAGTCGGGTACCCGGAGTCGCTCGGGTCTCCGATATTGATGCCGACGTCGTCCATGTTCTCAAAATTAACAAGGGGCACCTCCATGCCCTGCAGTGTCAGCTCCCGTCAAACTGGCTGGGGTGGGGTGGGGGGGGTGGGAGAAGGGGAGGGGGGGCACAACCTCGCAGCAGATGCTCGTAGGGCTTCCTCCCTCCTAGGTTTCATCCAGGCAGCTGTAAACCACTTTTATATCCGGGCCTCTGGGTCACCTGTAACAGAGAAGACCAACGTTGGGGGGGGGGGGAAAGTTGCTTATTTTGTTGAACGGGCCTGTGCACTTTTGCTGATTTTTCTGTCAGTTCCTGTTTGCATCAGCAGCAAACTTGTCATCCGATACTCAGCTTGCGCTGTTCTGCAACCCCCCCCCTACCCCGATTCGGTCCCATGACCTGAATGAAAGCCCAGCCTCAGCACAATTTTGTCACTGGAAATGCTTACATGGGGTGTGGATAATATTGCTGTTCCCGTGCTACAATCATCATTATTATTTTATCCATGGAAAGAGCAACTTTCAAACTCATATCAGATATTTTCTGTGATGGTTAAGCAAATCGCTCACAAAATAAAATTCTTGGTTATCAGTATCACACATTTGTTCCCAAAACTAAGCAGGATACAAAAGGCCTTGATATGTCTCATTTTCATTATTTCCACTTGCTTTAGATTTAAATGTCTTAATTGAGGACTGCAGGACACAAAAGTACATATATAGATTGTGTGGAAGTACGGTCTCCCTATTGTGCTAAATAGAAGTTGGTAAATAGCACAATTCCCAAAAACACCAAGGAATTCCTAGAGTGGGCACCCACAATGTTCCTAAAGTGTAACGCCAGCATCCAGATGTGTGCAGGTGTCTGCAGCACTCACCCATGTCCCCGGCTCTGCAGAAGTTGCTGTGCCCTCTTTACCCTTCTCAGCGGCTCTGCCGTGCTCCCCCTTCTCCTCCTCAATCTCTCCCTCATCCAGGCTCGCAATCAAGAATGTGTCTGGCTGTATTAAAGCTCCCATTGGGTAATTTAACACCCTATACGAAACCAGAGATGCCCCAAGGTACCCGCACGCACCGGCAGAGGTGCACACCTGCAAACGCGCACGGTCAACTCGGCACGTTTCGAATGTTGGGGGGGTCACCTGGCTTTTATTCTCACTGCTCCCTCCTCTGTCAGCTGGATAAGTTGTGGCTCTCTGATAGGAGATTTGCTCCATGGGAACCAATCGCTGCCTGATGTGTCGAAGGGAGAGCGGGTCTCACTCTTTTTTTTTTTCTCGCCTTTCCTGCGGTATAAACTTCCACACATATCCATTTTGCCTTCACCTGGAAGGGGGGGTAGGGGGGGTTGGGGTGGGGATTATGCTTTATAGCTCTCATATGTACAGCGGTACACATCTCCCGACTTGGCTTCATTCCTCTGTTTACATTCTGATTTACGACTTAGAGGTTTATTCTGTTTTACACTAGTTTTCAATTGGACCAAGTCTGTAGCGGTGGGCTTGAAGTCATCCGAAGGTTGGGGTCCCAGTTTCTTTTCAAAAACTCAAGATGTCCCACAGATTACTTTGGAGTTTTAGGATAGTTTGTAAAGACAAAAATCCACCTTTTTCAGTTGAATAGCTCCAGGTTTAAGTTGCAGTCTCACTCCAATACTTGCTGTATTCTCACAGGCACGGGTGGTTGAATCAAAGTTAATCTACCTCCTCTGAAGGGCGGCCAATTTGGACCCAAAGGATGAGTATACTGTTACCTGATAAACAACCAGTTGCCAAAAGTTGCAATCCATTCCCTCATCTCGCTCTGATCCTGGTGCAGGCGGGAGTTAGCAGTCTGCTCTTCCCCTCTCTAACACTGCGGCGTAAGCAGCACCACTGCAGGCACGTGGCTCCAAGGTCACAGAAAAGTGTTTGAAGACTATAGAACCCACAGTTTGTTACAGATCGCCGCGCACCGTCTCCCTCGGGGATGCCGTCATGGGTCCATGAAACCACCCCTGAGGGTAGAGGACAAAGGAGATTGTAAGCTTTGCACATCTGTCATTAAGGTTAACATTGAGTTTAGGAAAGCCGGGGCTCCATATATCACTCCATATATCACACAGGGATAGTTTTTTTTTTTTTTTTTCTGGTGAGATCCTGAAATGTCCCGCAGGCATCATTGAGGACGCAGTTGAGGGGGCGACCCGCCGTAATGAGGAGTGAGGACGGGGAGGGCTGAGAGAGTAAATAATCCATCTACGCTGGAGGCGAAATGATTCCTGTCAGTGAAAGTGGGAAGACAAAAGCAAACCGGGGAGAGATGGACTGCGGCTGCTGCAGTGTCAGCCCCCCCCCCCCACCACCACCACCACCACCAGGACTCCCGACAGCGATAACGTTCCTCCTTTTGTCCTTCCACGCAGCCCTCGATCCATCATTCCCCCCCGGTGACCCTGTCACCTTATTCATTAACGGCCCGTGTTGACAAAGCACTTTCCTCCTGAGTGCGTTTCAGCGCTAACTATACTGACGCTGCATAGGTGCGCATAAAACGCCCCCTGAACACCTTTCCGTAGTCCCGCTTCACATCAACAGTAACACGAGTTCAATTTCAACATTGAACTTGACGAGACAGCGTCCCAATGAAGGTGGCCTGAAGGTGGAAATATGAATGCGCC
>CAJVRN010000011.1:1195000-1297500 GCA_911728415.1 Lagocephalus sceleratus
ACCTACGAATAATGACCTCAGTGGTACATTTATGTTCACATGTGTAGGTATTTGAAATCACTATAGTCGGATCTTGATAATCACCTTTCTCATTATATAGACATTCTTCCTGGCTTTCAGATCCATCCACCCTGTCCCATGTGACCTTCAACCTTTTACGCTGTACATGTATTCAATTAATGCAGACAGAAATATTAAGCTTGCTCGTTTATTTGTTGCAACATTTAAAATATGTGTAACTCTAGACCACCACTGATTGGATTTATCTAGTTGCAAAAAGTGTTTGTGTATGCGTGTGTGTGTGTGTGTGTCTGTGTGTGTGTGTGTGTTTTCAGTATCTGGTATAATGTTTCACAATAATTGGAGCCAATTTTTTATTGGAAGGGATTAAAAGAAGCATGGCAACCAGATCCAGGAAAATGATGATCCCGAAGATGTCATTTTGATTATTATATGGCAGCGCTTGTCTGTAGGGACACTGTACACAACCGGCAAGTGTGGGGAAAATGTTGGTGTGAAGGTCGGTTCCACAGATAGCAGTTGCAGAGCTACAAACAACCAAACAATAACAACAACGACAAAAAGTTAATTATGTATTTTCATTATAATGTATTGTAAAATATTTTATTATTCATTACAATGTAATCCTAGTCCCTTATCTGACCAATAGGGGCGCTAAATCAAGAACTTTCCATCTTGAAAAGGTCATATTAGGTGATTAAATTTATATATATATTTATACACACACAATATAAATATATGTAAGTATATATATATAATACACATATTTATATATACATATTTATACACATATATATATTTATATATAAACAGATAGATAGATAAATCCTTTGATTAGCCTATGACCTTAAACCAGTCCGTGTGACTTAGTGTCTGTGGTTGTAATTCATATCCATTCAAAGCGGTTATCGTGATTATTGATCCTCTGTATGTGGCTCTGGAGGGAGCAGGGCCATGTGTCTGCAACACAACACTGTTACTTACCTCGCTGAGGGAGAATCAGTTACTGATTACCATAATGAAAGCCTGCAGAGGGTTCCTGCAGAGCGTCCAGACTGTGTTTTGTTTCAAAGTGTTAGTGGAATGTAATAGGATACTGAGTCGTTCCAGTTAGCAGTACTTATAGATTAAACTATGCTTCTCTACGTCTGCTGCATTTATTGCTATTTCTCCATTATTTTTAACAAACACACTTGTTAAGATTACGAAAAACTACTTTCATAGTTAGATTTCCAATTAACTATGCAATTAACTGCAGAGAACCTGAACCGGTCATTATTCAAAACCACCCCTAGAGGGCAGTGCTGGTTTCTTCTATATTTAACACATCACTAAAATAAGTTGTCTTTTAAAAGGATTTTAACCAAAAACTGCAGTATTAGGTAGCATCTTTCATTTGCCAGAACGGACTGCTGCGTATCACGCTGCTTGATGTCAGAGCGGGCAGATAATGAACCTAAAAAGCTGAACGCCTCCTATTAATGGGGTGTGGCCCGGAGTGGTCCAGCAGGACTCGCAACTAGTCCCACAGTGCTTGTCTCCTAATTACTCGCAGGTAAGCGTTGTGTAAGCTCCTATGGCTGGTCCTGTGGGCATGCTACCGTCCCCGACAAACAACACACAGATGTCGCGATATCGCCGGCCACCTGCAGCAGCAGGGCTGACTCCTGCTATTCCACCATCCCTGCCTGAGCGGCTCCATTCTCCCTCTCCCTCTCCTCCCTCTCCCTCTCTCTCCTCTCTCTCTCTCCTCTCTCTCTCTCTCTCTCTCTCTCTCCCTGTTTGCCCTGGTTTCTGCAGAGTGTTGCACTGCATCACTGGATCAGAGGAAGACTAATGACTACAGCAACGAGGCCCCAAGTGTACCCTGCTCACAGTGCAGAGCTGTAGTTAAACCACAAGTGGACTAAAGATAGCAGATAGCACAAGGCAAAAGCTAAAAAATGTGCTGATGTAGATTAGATGTTGGGACAATAAGAACACAT
This sequence comes from Lagocephalus sceleratus, assembly GCA_911728415.1. Classification (NCBI taxonomy): domain Eukaryota; kingdom Metazoa; phylum Chordata; class Actinopteri; order Tetraodontiformes; family Tetraodontidae; genus Lagocephalus; species Lagocephalus sceleratus. Next base: position 1,197,007 of record CAJVRN010000011.1, read on the forward strand.
AGCCTTAGAACTACATAATCTACATTAAATTGACATGTATTATCCTATTCTGGAGTGGATTAGCAAGATATCCTTTTTTTTTTTTTTTTTTTTTTTTTTAACACCTAAAGGGGAAATGAGGTATCGGGTGAATAAAAATCAATATTGTCTGTTCTATCGTTGCCCATTACGCATGATTATGAGGAGCAGCGAAAGTTCATTGAAAAGGATTCCGCCGTTCTCCTCCTCTGCCATCTCCTTTCCACCCATGAATCTATCTCCTCCTGAGCTCATGTTCCTCCTCTCTCCCCAACAAAAGGACTATTAATAGAACACCCTGCTCTCTCCTTTTAAACTGCAGAGACCATGCACTTAAATCGAGTGAAGAAGCTGAAGATACCAGAAGGTGTTTGAAAATGTCCTCCGCGCTGCCTGGGGCTACAAAGACTGAATGTCCTAAGAATAACAACAAAGCGGCCTCTGATCGATTCGTTGTGCTTTTGGCTTTTTTTTTTTTTTTTCTTCTTCTTCTTTTTTTTTTTAATTTTTTTAGCTTTGACGCAGATGCTTTTGCTAAAATTAGCTCCTCAAATCTTCTGCTAACTAAATACCTCGTGGAAGACAATGTGACTAGAGGGGATGAAGGCTGGATGAACGTTCAAAATACCACATACATGCAATATTTACTCTCAACTCCAGTTGATGCCATGGGAAGATAATGGGTTTCTCTTAAAGACGCAGGAATAACACACAATAAAAACACCAGACACAGTCTCAGTTCAGTTATTATTACCTTCATTATTAATAATATTCTGTCAGGGTTATGATCATTTGGAAGGATTATATGCATTTAATTTCACATCACTTTCTTGCCCGTAGATTGTCCTTTTTGTCTTGTAAAGTGCAGATAATACTAGGTTTTAAATCCAGACTTCATACAGTTTATAGTACATGGTTTTTACTCCGTCATCCAATGGTTAATATTTACATTATTCTGTCACATTTCATTTCATAGAAAGAAAATCCACAATCCACTGCACCAACATTGATGGATGTTTTCAGGCCTCTATGATATGGGGGGACGGATGGGGAGAACACTTTTATGTATTGTTTCAGTGGAGGCCACAATAACAGGCTCTGGGGACAAACAGAAAAGCAAACAGTCGCTTCTACAACCCACACATGCATACATATTGCATATTGATCATGTTGTTTCTAAGATGTATAGTTACTTTTTTTCTTTTTTTTTTTTTAATGCAGGACGTTAGCCTCAGACAACGGACACCGGCCTTTCAGGCCACCCTCTCAGAGAGCAAATATTCACATTCAGGGTGTTCATATCTGCAAATGTGTCTTTTCTGTCATGAAGGGTCATTTATGACACGCTGCTTAGCTCCGGGGACCAAAAGATGGCGTCGACACGCGGAATCAAACGCATTTAAGTGCCCTTAACTGTCAGCTATTAACCTTTCTCTGCATAGATTTCAACGTATTCACTCTAGGTAGAGGTGATATTTGAGTGACTGCAGTACTTCAAATCTGACGCAAGCTCATTACAAGAACTGACAATTTTCCTACTGAAAGCAGATAAAGATCTGCAAGTGACTTAATGGTCTTTGTGCTTTAAGAGAAAATGAATGGCAAACTCAGTACGTGAGATGCTACAGTGAATTTGATGGAGGTACAGTGTTCCAAATATTTACACTGACTTATTATAACACTTACCCAAAACATATGTCCAACAAAACGAAATGTAGACAATCAGATATACTGCATTTGTCTGCATAGACAAATCTTTTTTGGTCAGATTCCCCCCCCGTACATGCAAATATGCAAAGATGGCTGTCAAATAAATGCACCTTTACAACCAGGTAAAGACACTGACATTCAGTGGTTCACTCTCTTTGTGGCGCTCTGGCGCGACACACACACACACACACACACACACACACAAACACACTCACGCGCAGTCATCTCCCACGCAGCACTGACCTCCACACACACATGCAGGTACTCAACAGATTATCGATAGTCACCCTAAAGGACTTCTTGGAGGTACGTATAAAAAACAAACAAACAAACAAACAAAAAAAAAAAACATAACAATCAAGACGAACATCAACATTTCCGTGTTCTCCTCATACCCTTCAGATAAAGGTTCCCGTGGAATATTGCTCAACAACCACTAGTCTGATTTTACCTTGAATTGTCTACCTCGGCGCTACTCTCGGGAAAGCATGACATACCGTATTTTTTTTTCTTTTTTGTTTTTCTTTTGTTAAAAAAAAAAATAAAAAAAAAATCACCTTTTTTTCCAAGGTGCATATAAGCAGATACGCACGGGGGCCTTGTGGCAGGCAGTTGGAAGTAGCATCCATTAGAAATGAGAAATGAAAGTGGAAAAAATGATAGCTGTTGTTGCTACTGTGAGACATATAAAACACAAGAAAACCTTTTAAACAATTCTTGCTTGGGTGCTTTTTTTTTTTTTTTTTTTTTTTTTTTCTTTTTTTCTATAGCCGTCATTTCCACGTGAAGAAAAAAAAGTGTCCGGAGTGAAATCAGACCTGTTACCTGCTACACTGCTGCTAATTATCAGTTCACACTGATGTTTCTGCCCGAGACTATTGAGCCAATATATGCAAAAGTTAAAAAACAAACAAACAAACAAACAAACAAAAAAAACTCAGCTGGACTCAATCCTGGAATCAGAACCTGATTTTCTTTTGATGCCAGTTTTTAAAGACAGATTGGGCTCCTGGCATCAGAGACTTCTCAGAGGACAACAAGGCTTCATTTATATTTTGAGGGTTTTCGTAACAAAACGGGCGTTCTGGTTTGGGATGACACAGTTTTTTTTTTTTGGGAAACACCCGACTTTTCAATAATCACCTCGCAGAAGGCAGTTTTGTGCTTGAATTCAGGACACAGAAGGCTTGCTGGAAAAACACACTGTGCTTTAGAAAGAGCTTATGAGTGTGGATTTTGGCACTCTGAACAGACTCTGAAACAGGGCAACATTGAAACTGTCATTAGAAATAAAATCATGGAAATGGTCTGCACACTAAGCAAAGGCTTCTCCTTTCTCCAAATAGTCCTGTTATATAAGGGCTGTTTTTTTTTTCCCACTCCTAAACTATGTGTACTGTTTATATGTACTCTTTGTATACATATATTTTAATATAAGAAATAATATTTATTGTAATAACTATACTTTTTTAAGACTCAGAGGCTTCTTTTATTGTAAATGCATGCTTCTAGGAATGTTTTAAGGTCATGCAACACTAGAGTAGCATAAATCCAGATAAAGGCAGTTCGGGGGAAAGCATTATTCCATACACGAGTCCTTAGAAGCTGTTTTTTTTCGGTCATCAGGTGACAAAAACTGTGAGAAATACAGCACCCCAAGTCAGATCCATCCAGCAACTTGGGCCAATGTCCAAAATTAGAGTGCAAGTTAATGCCTGAAGTCACATCTTAGCTGCGGTAAGTTTATATGGTCCAAGGTGAGTAATACTGAAGAGGAGGGAGGATCCACTTAAATGACGATTTGACCTTGAGAAATCCTCTAGCACGTAAATTTAGTCTCTTATGAATGCTACCTGCAGGCATCTTCATTAAGTGTGGTGTTTGTTTTGAAGGCAGTGTATAGACAAATATACAAGTGGCGTGATGAGGCAAGTGGCAGTTGAGAAACAAGTGGAAATTGTCATTTAGTTTAAAAAATGTCATGCAATTATCTAATACGCTTAGCATTAACAGCACCTACCTACCCGGCTATCGGTTTAGTCACAGTTCCTACCTATCTTTTTGAATAGTACTAGGTGTGCGTGTGTACATTTGAACTCGTGGAAAAGAAACAAAACGAGAAGAAACATTCAAGTTGTCCTCAAAGCTCTGCAGTAAGACCAATTCTGGGTGAATGGAAGAGGGTAAGCTTGCATTGCAATACATACAGTAAATGTAAGACCAAAGCAGTGAAAAGTCAAGGCCATTCTCAGCCATTCATCAGATACTGATGCCTGCTGGGAAAAAAAAAAAAAAGAAGAAGAAGAAAAAAAAAAAAAAAAAAGGTGTCGAACCATGAGCTTTGCGCTGATGGCTGTCATACATCCTTGAAATAACATGGTGTACTTAACCACCGACCTCCTCACAAGTCACCCGCAGGCAGATCAGCGCAGGAGTGGGCTTGCTTTATGCTCTGACATCCTCCCCGTTTCTAAAGGGTGAAGCATAAGACAGTTCCGTTCGGTCGGCTCCGCGAAGAAGCGGACGCCAGTGCGCCGATGCTCTACGTAACGCCCACGTCAACTCGGTGTGCTCCCAGAAATGAGGAACTGGGGATGACTGGAGGGGCGGGGGGGGCACTAACTCATGGCCTGTGTTGTTTTTCTTTTTTTTTTTTTTTTTTTTTTTTTTGAATAAGTAAAAAAAAAAAAACAAAAACGTGAAAATCTTATTTGTTTGCTTTTTTTTTTTTTTTTAAACTACTTTTGGCTACAGATGAGTGCAGGGAAACTTTAGGATTGCTTTTTTTTTTTTTTTAATTAAAAAAAATAAATAAAAAAGAAAAACGAAAAGAAACACGGACAAAGCCAACTCCATGCATAAATGCAAAATTTTTAAATTTCACTCTGTTTGACAGCTATCGGGAGTTTGAGGGCAAGTTGTGAGGAGTCACTACAGGATGAGCGTGAAGTGAGCACATCTTCTTTGCAGTATTTTTTTTCCCGTTTTTTTTTTTTTTTTTTTTTTCTTTTCTTTCGTCGATCGTCTACATCCTTAATGCTATTGCCTTGAATTTTCCAGCACGCGTAAGATGGGAGGCTGTACATCTGTCCCGTCGTGTTTGCTCAGTTCAACGTTTTCCACCGTACCAGAAATGAGCACGATATTACACATCTGTAAGCATTTTGGTGATGTTTACATAGTTTGTGTTGGCCAGTGTGCAGTTTGCAGTCTTAAGGTTCTCCTCCTGAAAGTCCTCGTTGCTGTTGTTCACGGCCTCCTGGATCTCCATGTAGTCCGATTTGCTGATGGTGGAGCCGCTCCGGCTCTTCTTCAGCTCCTCGGCTGAGTCAGTTTTGGGGACGTTGACCTGCAGGTACTGCGCCTGCTCCTCGCCTTCCGTCTCGCGGTGGTAGAAGTAGTTGAAGTTGGACACGATGACGGGCACGGGCAAGGCGATGGTCAGCACGCCCGCGATGGCGCAGAGGGAGCCCACGATCTTGCCGCCGATCGTGGTCGGGACCATGTCGCCGTAGCCCACCGTTGTCATGGACACCACGGCCCACCAGAACGCGTCCGGGATGCTGTCGAACTGGGATTCGGGCTCGTCCGCCTCTGCAAAGTAGACCGCGCTCGAGAAGAGGATGACCCCGATGAAGAGGAAGAAAATGAGCAGGCCGAGCTCTCTCATGCTGGCTTTGAGGGTCTGACCCAAAATCTGAAGCCCCTTCGAATGGCGGGAGAGCTTGAAAATTCTGAAGACTCGAACTAGACGGATGACCCTGAGAATGGCTAAGGACATGGCTTGCTGACCCGCTTGGCCATCGTCGGGCCTGTCTGCTAGCTCCGTGCCGAGGGTGATGAAGTAAGGGATGATGGCGACGATGTCGATAATGTTCATGATGTTCACGAAAAAGCCTGCTTTGCTGGGGCAGGCGAAGAACCTCACTAGAAACTCGAAGGAGAACCATATGATGCAGAGCGTCTCTAGGATGAAGAAGGGGTCGGTGAAGTACGTGGCCGTGTAGCTGATGATGGTGGTGTTGGTCTCAGGGGAGAAGACTTTGGCGTGGGACTTATGCATTTCGTCTTCGTCGTTGCGGAAGTTGGGGAGGGTCTCCAGGCAGAAGCTGACTATGGATATGAGGATGACCATGACGGAAATTATGGCAATAATCCTAGCGGGACCTGAGCTCTCTGGGTACTCAAAGAGCAGCCACACCTGTCTCTGAAATTCGTTATCTGGAAGAGGACGCTCCTCCTCCTTAATGAACCCCTCGTCTTCTCGGAACATCTCAATGGCCTCCTCGCCCAACTCATAGAAGCGGATCTCCTCTGAGAAGATATCGAGGGTGACGTTGACCGGCCTTCGTAGTCGCCCCCCTGATTGGTAGTAATACAATATGGCATCGAAGCTCGGTCTGTTCCTGTCGAAAAAGTATTCGTTCCTCAGCGGATCGAAATACCGCATCCTCTTTTTGGGGTCTCCCAGTAGAGTCTCTGGGAACTGGGAGAGGGTTTTGAGCTGAGTCTCAAAGCGCAGTCCTGAGATGTTGATGACCACCCTCTCGCAGCACTCATGGTCGGCCTCCGGATCGTAGTCCTGCGGGTGCCCTGGGTGTGCCGCTGCCTCGTCAGAGGGGTCGCCTGTGGCAACAGTCATTCTGCAGGGGGAGGAGGCCTGCACTTTTTCACCAAGTCTGGGTCCTGCAGCCTGGAGAACTGCAGGCGGGCGCCGGGAAAGGGAGGGGGGGCTCGACACCTTCTAGACCCGACGGCCACAGGATGTCACCTAGGACTGCGCTGCATGCAGAACAGATAGAGCAAAGACAGACAACAAGGTCAGGTGAAAGTGAGACATGATTCAGCAGCCAGTACTTCTCATCTCACTTCTCATCTCCGAGTCGACGTGAGGAATTTGCTTCGCTTAACAAACGGCCTATAAATAGATGCCAATTGAGCCACCTCCTGAAACACATCCATCGGAGTTATGTAAAGTTCTACACCCGGGAAAGGACAATAGACATAAAAGCAAAACGAGCTGTCACGGGAACTTGAGTGTGACAGTCGCTGCATCCGGCTTCGGATGGGCTAATATGCAAATAAACCACCTGCATCATGAATTTAAATGACTCCAATGCAGTAATAAGGGCTAAATGGCACAATCTGGAAGGAAGCTCGTAAAGGGGCAGAGCCGATCCGCTGCGACGGACGGGATCCAGGGAAGTGAATGGGGCGACCCTTTCGCTGTGAAACCATGCGTGAATATGGCAATGCAGCAGGCACCCAACTCATCCAGACAGCATCCTGTCTGCAGTATCATAGAAAACCACTGCAGTCTATAAACACAAATGTATGACACCCTCGTAGGATCCTCCGCCGAACCAAACACAGCCCAACGCCTCGCGTTAATCGGCCCTCGTTCGCTTGACTCGCAACGTTTTATTCCTGAAATGGTGCCCGTCTCTGAAATATTCAGAAACATTGCTAAATAATTGATCATAGAGGGAAATAGGTTGCAAGAGGAGGGGGGGTGTATCTGGTCTGCAGCATCTCAACTCAGAATGAGAGCACTGTTCAAACCCTGACGAAACAAATATGTTTTTCAGCAAACATCTTGGCATACGTGGCGGACCTTATGGTGCACATGTGTTGCAATGAGCGATGACAGGTGAACTTAGGCGGTGTTTTCCATACATACCTGCAGACATATTTATCCTTTCTGGCGACGCTCCTGCCGGACCAGGGAGGCGAGGAAACCAGCTGCGGCAAGCCAGGCTTCAGCTTGAAAGGTGGTTTTCTTTTTTTTCTTAAACAAAAAAAAAAAAAAAAAAAAAAAAAAAAGAACTATTCCCAGTTTCGAGCAGCCGATTCACCTCATGTTGTCTGCAGCATCCTGCACGCCGGGTACAGTATGTGCGGGTGTGTCCTCGCTTTCCCCTCCCCGACTCCTTTCCTCCGGGTAGGCTGTCGTGGGATGGAGATGGGCAAAAAAAAAAAAAAAAAAAAAAAAAAAAAGGGGGAGGAGGGAGCCGATCGAGGAGGTGGCGGTGCTTCCCTCAATAACCAAAGATGCTTGGATCAGCAGAACGATCTACCTCCCGCTGCCCCCCCCAGTTCCGTGCCAGTATGACTGTGCGTCGAGCTGCGCTCCGCAGGACTGCCGCAAAGGTGAACGGTCCGGATGAAGCGGCAAGGATGGGGGGATTTAAAAAAAAAAAAAAAAAAAAAAAAAAAAAAAAAAAAAAAAAAACGATGAAAGGAGACTCAAATCCGCTAATCATGCGCCAGCAACCTGATTTACATGTTTCTTCTTTACGGCTCCCTTCCAACAGTGTCTGAGCTGGACGCAGAGTTAAGTGCGGTCAGAACACCCCCCCCACACACACACACACACACACACACGCACACGCACACGCACGCACACACACCCACCCTCCTACATGATGCCGCGGCAGCGCCTTCAGACACTGACTTGAAACGACATGCATGAAAGAATCGCCCTACGTCCTGTAGTGGCCTACAACAAGATTATGCAATTACACCGAGCCGGAGCCTCACACACCCACACTCTGCGGCCTTTTATTGGTCATACGTGATGGTCTCAAACAGAAGAGAGGTGAGCTCTTAGCCCCCCCCCACCCGCCGCCGCCACCACCTCCCAGACTATAGGCGGAATTCCTCCGCTGCTATATGGACTAAGCCTATAGCCAAATCTGCATTAGAGCACTGCTTTGCATACCAAGAGATGCATGCTGCTGGGGAAACAGAACGCTCTCCCTCCGCACTGAAGGCCACTCCTTACCATATCTGCAGTGTGGGCAATTTAAAGGGGTACACATCACCAGAACTGTTCAGCGTCAAGAGATTTTGTGCACATTCATAACGCAACCTGTGCGCGTTCCTACAGAAAAACCGCCATCAGGAGCACATTCAGACCGTTGGGGGGTGCGCCTGTGAGCAATTAGATCCCAACGCAGGCGGTGTATTTCGTACGAATCGTTATTTCTCGGTGCACGCGTCTGCATTTGAAAGCAAATGGAAAGTTCTTATTCGACGAGACCCCGTCCGTGCTCTGCTGCATGTGTCACGGTGACTGCCGGAGGAGCACAGCACGAAGCCTCCCACTTTGTGTTACGACAGATTTGTATCCGGCAATAAGCGTCATCAATAATGGATGGAAGCGTGACAAAAATAGAGCAAACTGCCATCTCCGCGCGCGGGGCTAAATTCGGAACGGGGAACGACGGGGCCGATAAATCCCCTCCTGTCCGTCAGGAGGAGCGGCCCGGCGAAAGCGGCGCGGACAGGAGCGACCTCACGAGAAGCCAAAGGTCAGCGGGGAATCTCCCAGGAGTGAAAGGAGGAGCTGGGCGGGGGGCGGGGGGGGGCAATGAGTAAGAGACAGCGGGGGTGATTTGTGTGGGACTCTAGGCTCTGCCAAGGTTGCTCCTGTCCGACCTGAGGCCGCCCGGGGCCCCCAGCCTCGGCCCTTCTGTCGAGTCGCCGGACCCGCCGCCTCACACGAGGATCCCTCTCACTATCTCTTAATGGCTTTCCCAGGTTCCTCATGACAGCGCAGCCATTATTTATGAGCCGGGGGCCCATTACAAAGACCAATAATGCAGCCTCTATACGGCTCGGCTCACTTAGCATTCGAGGAAATGCCTTAATTAAAAGCGAAGGGCTCCGTCGCTCTCAGTGCTTAACAGGTTTCAATCACGCGCAGAGGGTGTCGATTAAAATCGGCTCCGGAGATGTGTTGTTTTTTTTCCCCGACGGCGGCGCTGGGCCTCTCCTCCACCGGATGGTGGTGTTGATGCAGGGTTAAGATTGGGACGGAGCGAAGCACCAAAATGGTCATTTGAGAACCCCGCCTCAGCTGAGGACTGACTTTCAAAGTACGTCAGCACGTTCGTCCAGTCTTTTTTAATACATTTTAATAAACTTTTTAACGTAACTAAATTTGTAAAACAGGAAGTAAAACCTGGAATTCTACTAAATCCTTTAGTAAGTGCTATTTTTTTGGTTTGTCCTGAGCTGTCGTGCCTTTAAATGTCCTTTTTCTTCAACAGTGTTTCCAGTAATGAGCAGCTACATGTGACTGAGACTGTATGACACTGAGTCAAGTGGATCCAGAGCAGGGGTCTCCAAACTGTTCCACAAAGGGCCGGTGTGGCTGCAGGTTTTTCTTCCAACCAGTCCAGCGCACCCAGTTTGACCAATCAGCTGTCTGGAGACTCAGGCGAGTTGATGACGTGAGTCCAGTCTGGTGTGGTGCTGCTGGGTTGGACCAGAACCTGCAGCCACACGGCCCTTTGGGGAACAGTTTGGACACCCCTGGTCCAGAGTTTATTAAATATGGTGGCGGCAGAGTTGTGCAACTTTACACAGTGTTCAAGTGAAAAAAGACGATCACATCCCCGACAAGAATGTATGTCAAAAGAAGAACGAGGGCTGTTTAATCTCACCTTTTTAAAAATGTTTAACCACGTGCAGTCAGTCCATGATGTTTCCTGTATGTTTCAAAATAAAAAGGGAGACTTGTTCAGGGTCAAACCTTATAGAGCATAAAGATCACTGGCTACCCGGTACCCCCCATACTCCAGTACTGCATTGCAGCAGCTACAGGTTTTCACAGACACACACACACACACACACACACACACACACGCACGCACAGGATCGCTCAACACTTTCCCCCTCGGTTCATCTGCACACAAAACAAGTCTTTTTTTGACATTTTTTTTTTAATTGAACTCAGCAGGAGATGAGTCATTCAGGTGTAACTGCTCAGGGGAGGCGGGCAGAGAGGTTCCGTTAACAAAAAAACAAAAAACAAACAAACAAACAAAAAAGGTCCTACGGCGCAGCCACAAACCCAAGCTCACAAGGTGCAAGCAGCAAACGAAGGGAGTGGTTTGTATACGCAGATCCACCGAGCTGGCATGTCTGCAGACGCAGAGACAAAAGAAGTTGTGATATTGAGGGGAGAGGAGAGAGAGAGAGAGAGAGAGAGAGAGAGGGGGGGGACCGGTTCCTGCCTCAGTTGGACGAGGGCAGAAGCTGGAAAGGAGCCAGGACTCCAGGAGAGGCCCAAGGACACGGGTCCACTGCAGCATGGCGCCAAAGCTGCGCCTCACCTCAGACGGCCTCGTACGAGTGCACAGACGCCACGCGGGCCCGCTTCTTTGAGGCACGCGCGTTACAGAGTGTGAACAATCACACACACACACACACACACACACACACACCCCGCGAGCCTGAAACGAGGGCGCGCGTAGTAAACAGCCGATCGTGTGCGCTTGGGAGTGCGGTCGGCGGCCCTGATGCCGAGCAGAAGGACCGGCGGTGAGTCAGTGTGACTCAGTGTCGCCGTCTCGGGGATGCCCTTCCGCTGCGACGCGCAAAGACGGGCGGACCTCAAGCGGAGGGGAGTGCCGGCGTGAAGGCGGCTCGCTCGCGCTCACGGCGGCGTCGCTCGCGCTCGGAACCCGAGCAGCTCACGGCGAGGCGGGAGAACAAAACTGAGCCGTTTCGCGCCTCGCGAGGTTCGGAGGCCACGCACAAGCGCGATTTGGGGCGAAGCGGCCATGTTGACTTCTGCTCCCTTTTGGGACAGATTGCGAGGATCCACAGCTGTAAAACCTTCTCCCAACATCTGGATTTCCTTTGGGGTTAGTCGACTGACAGGAAGAAGGGAAAAAAAAAAAGAAAAAGAAAGCGCCTCAAACCACGAGGGTGTCTTAGGAAACTGTCGGCCCTGCGACTGTAGTCGGGCGAGTCTTTCGCTGAGCCTCTCTCCGTTGCTACGGAAACCATCTCTGGAGGCAGCAGCGGATAGGAGGAGGCTGGCTGGTGACATCACACCTACAGCATCCTTGATGCCGCTGGGATGTTTCAGATTAAGTTAGAGCCTGATGATGAAGCACTTTTCAATCCCTGCATTATTAGCAGGTGACTCACCGACGCAAAATATCGAAACATTTCCACGGTTCGACACTTTTTTTTTTTTTTTTTTCTTTTTTTAACCAAAACGGGTTCAAGCTATTAAGATTAGTTGATCTTTGCCCTGGGGGGAATCCGGGATATGTGCTTGTTCTGACATGCTTTCTCGACTTTCCTTCTGTCTCAGTAAAAGCTCGGAGTCTCGTTGCACAACAGTGAACTTTATGAATAGCCCCCAGAGTGCTATTATATGTTTTCCAAAGAGCAAATGGATGAATGGCACCCTGAGAAAAAAACGGCAATATGTCTCATGGTTCCTATTTTTGGAAGCGTGTTGTTGCAGTTTTAGGGCAAATACTGTACCACATGGAAATATCAGCAGAGTGGAAGGGAAAAAGAAAAAGAGGTGCACGTCTGGGAATGTGCGTAGCAGATGCGGCTGCCATCCTTCTAACCTCGTCGATGTGTCATAATGAACATGAGGTGAGGTTCAAGGATCATAAGCGACGCGTCTCTCCAACGACGCCCCCCGTGTCGGCACGCTGAGCACACGCGTCTGAGACATCATTCCTCTCCTGGGACCAGGGCTGACATGAGCTCAACACCTTCGGTTTTAATTCGGAAACAAAAATGAGCTTTTGTGGGTTGCTTCGAGAAGAGATCTAACACACAGAGACAAAAAACACGTCCCAACTCAAGAAACGATGCGCAGTATTACACTGTTCTGAGTACTTTGGTTCTGGTGCTCCCGATGAGATATTCAGAAATGTTCTGATATGAATTTAAGTAAAAGACGATCCCTATAAGACAGCCATATTTAAACCTATTCGGCCTCAGCAGGAGCAGGAAAAAGAGGTTAATCGGCAGGGTTCCCATGTCAGCACTGATTCAGAGCGCTGCAGGAGATGATGATTAACAGGGCTGTGTACATGCAGACATGTTTTCATTTCCCCTGCTTGGGGAAGACTTTAATTCCAGCAGGGAGGCCTGAAGGAGAAAAAAAAAAAGACGCACTCAGCAGTTCTCAGGCTGAGAATACCTGCACAATGAAATAATTATCATTAATTACATGCATCTGTATAAAAATACTCTTTTAATACATGTATTTCTACAGCTTTTTTTTCTTAATATATGTGTTTTTTCTCTATTTGTGTTCATCTTACTATCTAAAGAATTATGATGGATGTTTTGAAATATGAAACACCTTAAGCTTTTGACATCAAGATCAGGTCTAGGTATTTCAGGGTTAGAGTTAGGGTCACCTTTAAGTAAGGGTGTTTTTTTTAAAAGCTCCTTTTATACTCATAAAATCAATTATACTGTAAGTACATCATAGAATTTAAGAAAATAATAAATACATGTATTCATAATTGCTTCTTTACAGTCTTCAAATACCACAGAGGACAATGAGACCACTCACTTTGCAAATTAGGTTAAAACTGGTCTTCTCTCGTGAGCAGTAATAACTCCACATGTCCACTGAGGGGCGGTAGAGAGCTTTCCGTAACAATTGAGCGAAAAGAAACGCGACAACGCAGTCGGATGAATGTCAGAAGACTCGCGATTATAACAGTAAGAACAATAATAATCACTGCAACAGCCTCTGATGACCACTCATTCTTTACATTTTGTTACCTCTGTTCACCCAACTTGACTCGAAATTACAAGAATTTAAACTATGGTGTTTTATCGATGAATGTACATGTATGTCTCAGTTATTTATCTGGCATAGCCCCTTTTTAACAAACCCATTTCAGCTGTTTCCAACACTTCCCTCTGGAAACATGTGCAAGTGTCTGCGGGAGAGGACGAAAAGTAGCTGACGTCAGGCCTAGTTGGCATGCCAACTCAAATAATGTAGCTCATATCTAAAAAAAAAAAAAAAAAAGAAAAGAAAAGAAAAGAAAGAAATAGGCAGCCGGTGCTGCTTTAATGAAAACAAGACAAGTCACTCCCAAAGAACATCGTTCAGCTGCTTCTATCAAGCCCCCGATGAATATAATGGTGACCCTGATTCCCGAGGCTCTGATCGACCATCTCACAAATACAGATCACCCACGTTTATTAACACGGAAACCATTTAAAAAAATAATATTTTCCCCCCTGAAGCGGTTAATTAAAGACAAATGAGAATCAGAAAAATCAGGATTATCTTTTTTAGATAATAATAGTCCAACAGCATCTTATAACTGCAACTTAACCCTCTACACACTCGTTTCTCGTCATTTCACAGACTCAGATCACATTCAAATGTCTCGTTAAGGATATTTGGGGCGCATGCGCCCTTCTGTAACAGCAGGGGGCGCTACAGAGAGGGTGGGCTGCTAAATTACCTGAATATACGTCAACAACGACATCAAAAAAAAAAAAAAAAAAAGCAATCGCGTCCCAATAAATGTGAATTGTTCGGTCATTTACGCATTTACGCAGCCTCGTGTGGTTGTTTTTGACTTTAACTCCGACACCGGTGATGCAGTTACCCAGGAAACCACCGTTGTCATGGAGATTGACTCACAGGGCGTGTTCACGAGGCGGAACCACGTGCGCGTGCACCCTCCTCCCTCTCTCTCTCTCTCTCTCTCTCTCTCTCTCTCTCTCTCTCTCCCTCGCCTGCTGTCGTCACCGCTCACGTGACCGCCGCCGCCGTTCGGCTCCGCATCCAGGAGAGCTCCGACCGGAATGGAACGTCGTCTGCATGCCATTCACACCCGTAGATACCCATTTAACATCCGCTTTTATTTGATATATCCGCTATAGGCTCTTAAATAAAAATACAACTTTACGAAAACCTCGACTTGTGCATCTCTACTTGCGTAACAGTACCTGAAAAAGAAAATATATGCAGGACTCAAAAATCCGACATCTCCACAGCTTATGATAGTTACCTAAACAGACATTTGGTTTTATATATATGTATATATATATATATATATACGGCTTTCGGACATCGAGATATGTAGGCATCGTGTGGCTCCACAAGCTGTAAAAAATATTCTTTTCAACCAGCCACTAACTTAGAATTACACTTTGGACAATCAAATTGGACTTTCCAGTGCTATCCCCCCTCCCTCCCCTCCACATCCTAAAAAAAAAAAAAAAAACGATTTATGGTAAGCGCCACAAAACACTGTGAACACGCGACTAGAAACAATGGAATCACAATTTCTAATCGTTCAAAGTCCAAAAAGGAAAAGAAAAAAGAAAAGGACTCGTTAAAATGGATATTTACACAGCTTTCCGCCCACAGATATACGAGAGGTGCGACTTCTTCCTCGACAAGACCCGGGGTTCGTCTACACATCTGTGAACATCTTCTTGATGTTCACGCAGTTCTGGTTGTTTTCCGTGCTAAAGTTGGGCTGCTTGAACGCGCTGTTGATGCCCTCCTCGATCACCATGTACTCAGATTTGCTGAGGGACGAGGAGCTGCACGACCCCCGCGGCTCCTCCGCCGGGAGGTGCTCACAGCTGCCCGTGTGCGCGTACTGGGGCTGCTCCTCGCCCTCCGTCTCCCGGTGGTAGAAGTAGTTGAAATTGGACACGATCACCGGCACGGGCAGGGCGATGGTCAGCACGCCGGCGATCGCGCAGAGGGAGCCCACGATTTTGCCCCCGATGGTCACCGGGTGCATGTCGCCGTAGCCCACCGTGGTCATGGTGACCACGGCCCACCAGAACGCGTCCGGGATGCTGGTGAAACTGGACGTGGGGTCGTCCGCTTCCGCGAAGTAAACGGCGCTGGAGAAGAGAATAACTCCGATGAAGAGGAAAAATATGAGCAAGCCGAGCTCCCTCATGCTGGCCTTCAGCGTCTGGCCCAGGATCTGGAGACCCTTGGAGTGGCGCGACAGCTTAAAAATGCGAAAAACCCTGACCAACCGTATCACCCTGAGGATGGCCAGGGACATCGCCTGTTGCCCGCTGTTCGTTTCCCTCTCGGCCAGCTCGGTTCCCAGCGTGATGAAGTACGGGATGATGGCCACGATGTCAATGATGTTCATGATGTTCTTGGAGAACGACGCCTTGCTGGGGCAGGCGAAGAACCTCACCAGCAGCTCAAAAGTGAACCATATGATGCAGAGAGTCTCGATGATGAAGAAAGGGTCCGTGAAGGGGTTCTGCCCGTGGGACGCGGTGCCGTTGACCGCGGGCGCGACTGTGCTTTGGTCCCGCTCGTCCCGGAATTCCGGCAGCGTCTCCATGCAGAAAATGACGATCGAAATCAGGATGACGAGCACCGACACGATGGCGATCCCCCGCGCCGGCCCCGAGCTTTCGGGATATTCAAACAGGAGCCAAACCTGCTTTTGGAAATCGGATTTGGGCAACACGCGCTCGTCCTCTTTTATAAACCCTTCGTCGTCTCGGAATTTCTCCATGGCCTCTTCGCCGAGTTGATAGAATCGGATCTCCTCTGAGAAAATATCAATGGGGACGTTAACAGGTCTCCGGATGCGCCCCCCTGACTGGTAATAATAGAGGATGGCATCAAAGCTGGGTCGGTTCCTGTCAAAGAAATATTCGTTCCTCAGCGGGTCGAAGTAGCGCATTCTTTTCCTGGGGTCTCCCAGCAGCGTCTCTGGGAACTGGTTGAAAGTTTTAAGTTGCGTCTCGAAGCGTAAGCCCGAAATGTTGATCACCACCCGCTCGCAGCATCCCTGGCGGCCGCGCTCGAATCGATCGACCGACAAGTGAGGCGCCGAGAGCACGCCGGAGTCCTCCAGCATGTTTTCCACCGTCATGACACCCTCTCCAACCTCGTCATCACCCCGGCTCTGGGTCGCGCTCCCGTCACTTTGGCCGGCGGGGAAGAGCGACTGGTCCAGCCTGTAGGCTCGCTCATCCATACAGGTGGTTTTCATTCCCGGGGAGGCAGAGCGCGCCACGCCTCTCCACCCGGAGCTTTGGGGAGCTCGGGCCGGCGAAATTTGCATGCATCGCCTCTAAACATCATCCACTCTCCCGCGTATCCACACTGCGAAGCCTGCGTCTCTCCCCTCCGCCCCCCCCCAACCCCCCCCAACCAACAAGTCGACACCCACCCGTGGCGCGCATATGTCTGACATACGTCCACGACCCACCCCCGTCGCAAACGAACTTCGCCTTAACGAAAACGGAAAGCTCGTCTCAAGTTCTCCCACCAAAAAAAAAAAAAAAAAAAAGAAACAGGGGCAAAAATAAACGCCACCTGTATGATCCCGAAACACGTGATTTGTCAGAGCCCTTTCACACCGAATCGGAGACGCAGGTGCGTTTGGAACGCGCCGTCACCCACTTTCCCAAGCGGACGCGCGTCGAAGGCGAACGCATTACGCGCGCCGCCCGACACCTCCGACCCTCGTGTCACCCGTCGCCCACTTTTCACGGAGAAAGCGCAGCCGACGCGATCGCGGCGGCGCTCGAAACGCCAATGTGCTCATTCTGAAAAACGAGCCCCCTCCACACACACACACACACACACACACACGAGCGAAACCAGACTAGTGCATACATCGCTCATCCTTTGTGTGCATTCTGTATGAAGTGTGTGTGTGTGTGGGGGGTATACTCTCCGTGGTGCTGAAAACAAGCGTGCGCCAGTTCGTAAACCAACACGCGCTCTTTCGGTCCCGAGCGTTGACGCTTTTATCGCGCGCAGTTCGTACGTATTTGTTTTGCTGGCTGCGCCCTGCACGCTGCTCCAGGAAGCCTCCGGATCAGTCACCTCATTTTAGCCATGTGATGACAGAACCGGCTCAGGGCGTTTGGAGTGCATTTATTAGACCAGACTGTTGTGATTAATACCAAAATAGACAAGCTTCAAAGAGTAGTTCCAGTGGACGATTCCAGTGGCTGCAGTCTAATGTAGCCCCCCCCCCACTCACGTTCACTATTTTTACCAGTCCAAGATAGAAATATCCCTATTTTACATCCAAAAAAGGCAACGTGTAGTATTCTACTATAAACATGGGAACCTAGGAAATGCTCCTAAAGTGGAGGACACTTATTGACTGCCTGGAAAAAAAAAAAAGGAAAAAAAAAACAAAAAACTAGCTGTAGGGCATGGGAACATTTCTTGAGCTATATGTGGAAACAAAGGTAGACTTTGTTTAAAGGACCATTTCCAAACTTGTCACACATTTCTCAAGCCTAAGTAAAAACAAAGGCAGACTTTGTTTAAAAAAACACAACTCCAAAACTTGTCGCGTCATTAGTCAAGAGCAGCGTGAACGAGGGCCCGGAGGTACCACTCTGACAACTCTGCGTAGGAGCCCACTGAAACCTCAAAGGGCAACATTATATTTTCTTTTGTATGTTTTGTTTGGCATATGAATGACAAGCTAAATAAAGCAAAATGAGAAAATGCTACAAATGTGTGACAGTCCTTGTTCATGTGTCGAGGTCAGTGAATGACTATTACCCATGAAAGATATTTTTAGTCTTTTAGTTTAAAAATGATAAAAAACATCACATAAGGGAGTGCACAATCGTATCAGGGAACAATAATCAATAGTGCTAAATTTAACTGTCTATTTAGGAAGGGCTTATTTTCTGTTAGTAAGGCAGACTTATGGGAGCTGAGTCCCATTTGACTGAGAATGCTTATGATTAGTGTGTGTGCTTATGATTATGATCAGTGTGTGTGTGTCAAATCCCTGCACCCATAGTTAGTCCATTACAGCTGTAGCAACATGTTGCTTTTAACAGCCTCTTAGCTGCATGGAAAGTTTTGTCCGGGCTATCTCCATGGCAACAAAATCTCAAGTTGTTTGTAAGGGAAAATGTCTTCGGATGAAGAAGTTATATAATTTATGGTCTAACTTGTACAGGAGCAAGTAGAGCAGGGGCTTTTTTTCCCCCTGACATTTTTGCGGAGGAATGAGAATTAAGGGGACATATTTAGATCGCAGAATAACAGGCTCAGGGGAAAAAAGGGCGGATATAATATCTGACCCTTCATGACCTTTCATTTTGCACTTTAATTCTTATTATTAAACACCTGTGCCGTCGTTAGTCATTTAATTCAATCTGGTTTACACCTAAAATTAAAAACATCACATGGTCTGAGTCATAGCATGTGGAAGTGCATGCTGGTGGTCTGCTGTGAGGTTCAGAAAACCTCTGTAATGATAATGATTGATGACTACAGCAGCAGCGTAGCAGTCTAATGGAAGTGTTTTCCTGATTACCCCGCGATAACACTGAGTGCATGTGTGTGTGTGTGTGTGTGTGTGTGTGTGTGTGTGTGTGTGTTTCTCTCTCTTGGCTCTAAAGAGAGACAGAAAATCCCAGGGACAACCCTCGTCTAATGAAATTCCCAGGCAGGCAGCGTCAGTGTGAAACCCGGCGTCAGACATGACATCGATTCTTTCTCTCAGCCCCTGCCGCATTTTCTCTGCAAACACAGGCCAATTGCATTCCCTTGATTTGAATCTTGCTTTTCACCTGAAAGTGCTGGAATGAAAGAACATACATTCATTAATGCAAGGTGAGTTTTATCAGGATTCTGCAGCATAACTTGCCCATTCTGAAGAGAAAGCAGCTCTATTGTGTATGAAAACCTCTAGAGCTAAAGGCAGAAGACTTATATAGACTATATAGTCTATATATATATATATATATATATATATATATATAGTCTATATATATATATATACACACACATATATGTATATATGTGTGTATGTATATGTATATGTGTGTATATATACACACAAGTATGTATGTATGTATGTATGTATGTATGTATGTATGTATGTATGTATGTATGTATGCACATACATACATGTGTATGTATATCTCCATATCTCCATCTTTTAAGTTTGTTTTTTTAACTCTAAATCAGTGTGGCTCAGACACACACACACCCTCAATACAGATCAATACAGACAGAGAGAGAGCGCAGTACCTATCGACCGGTCACGAATTGCCCGTGATCTCTGCCAGTGCAGAATCATTACACATTCACACTGCTAGCTGCCACAGCCATCATGCATCAAGGTGAAGACCAAGGTCATAAATAATATGCAACAACCCCCCATTGTGTGAAGCCTCAGTCAGCTGAGAGGGTTAAAAATTGGTGTAAACTGATTTCACTTTCTGCTCATAGTTTATAAAAAAGAACAAAAAGAAAAAAACAATTTACAGTCTAATCAACCTGAGGTAATTAATAACCAGCCTAATCTATTCCTGTCCACAATCAATTTGTTATCAGGACTAGAAGGGGATGATGAGGGGTTAAATATACACAGTAAGTGCTGATTTCTGCTTTAGTCAATAGCTTGTAAAAAGATTGAGACCCTCTCGTAACAAGTTCAATCCAATCAAGTCAATGAAATTTTTAAATACCAGCGTTGATCTACTACATAATATAAAGCAGGGCTGTGGATGGGGAGGGGGGCAGTGTCTGTTGAAGTGGTCCTGAGGAGGTCAGATAGGATCATTGATAAGACTACTGCATGCAAGAGCTTAATTATACAGACGACCCCCCCCGGCAGCAATAAAAAGTCTGATTTCAGCAAATATTACCAAATTATTATTGTCAAAATCAAAACATACTCATGAATCACAAAGAAAGAAAAAGCTGGTGGGGGGTGCATTTAAGGCCCAGATGTCTTTACTGTAACCAGTAGGCCATTAACTTACAGGGTAGTTGGTTTTTAATTATTTCATTATATTTTGTATGTAGGCCTGTACATTATTTAATTAATTTTAAAGAAAATAAACATGCACTGTGTTGTGGAAAAGGAAACCTTATTTTTGGAAAGTGCACATTCACGACTATTTATGGTTTAAAGTTGGTCTTCAGATGGTCCGTGCTTTAGTAAATCTTCCCAGAAAACAGCTGCTGCTTCAGCAACGCATGTTAAATGTGACACACTTGGAGGAAAGGCTAGAGAATTAAGCTGAGAATCTTTTCAATCAAGTTCTGCCTTAATCTCATGTCAACACCCAAAAGTCAGACAACACAGATTTGACACTTAACAGAGCAGTTATTGAACAAATGACACAAATAACACAGAAAAGAGCTTTAGCTTCATTTTCTTATAAGATCCATCCATCCATCCATCCATCCATCCATCCATCCATCCAGCAAACTGTCTGTGCATCCATTCATCATCCATCCATCCATCTAACCACTATCCATCCATCCACCCATCATCCAACCATCCATCCAACCATCCATCTATCATACATCCATCAAACTATCTGTCCATCCATTCATCCTCCATCCATCCATCCATCCAACCATCCATCCATCCATCCATCCATCCATCCACCCATCATCCATCCATCCATCATCTAACCAGCAATCAATCATCCATTTGTCCATCCATCCAACTATCTTTCCATCCATTTATCATCCACACATCCATCCATTCATCCATCCATTTGTCCATTAATCTCTCCATCCATCCATCCATCCACCCATCTGTACATTCATCCATCCATCCATATGTCCATCCATACATCCATCCATCGCGGGGCTGAACAGCCAACACACAATGAAAAACCAAAACATAAATAGTCATGAATCACACATCCAGGATGTATGATTTGCATGGTGCCTTCTTCTGAGTAGCACCATCTGACCTTCAACCACTGAGGCAGCATCAGGATTTGTATCCAATCAGTCCAATCGATTAAGGTTTATCCCAGTGCGTGGGGGCGAGGCTACGAGCCACATGCAAATATGCGCTCCGAGTAGCAAAAAATGCAGCCTCATATATGGACTGTGACATGTTACGCTTTTAATATTCTGAACAGCATCCCGGCAGTGAAGGTCGTTGGCACGGAGGAGGACATATATTGGAGGAAAAGATCCAGCTTCGTGGATTAGAGACCCCTGGGGGACAACGTACTCTCTGGCCTCAGCATGACATGCTGCCACATTATTAGATTGGTGGGGCTACAGAAAGATCCCATGAGGTTTGGACCAGTGCATGTGTGGCCTGAGACACAGAGACCATGGACAAGATCATGGGCACTAAGACTGTCTTCCAACTGGCTGTTGAATTATTATTATGCTATGAAATAATGTTTTTTTTTTTTTTTCTTTTTATCAAAGGTGCTATCAAAATTCTTGCAGTGTGAAAAAAATAATGTTATGTCAGTGATGGAGTACTAGAGGGCTGGATTAAATTTAAAACTAAGATCACAATCAATAATAATAAGATGAGCCTCTGCTCGGGCAGTACTTATACAACAATGGGCTCTGCAGCAGATGCAGATGTGACACTCCCAGATTGTGCACAGTGCAATCCTGTAACTCTGAATTTTATAAATGAACAGAAATGAAAGAGGATGTTAGAGGATCCCTTCCACTTGTTGCTCGGAAACAGGAGGGGTTTCAAATCACCTTTTGTGTCTTGCTGAGTTTTGTGTTGACATACGCCCCAAAAAAAAAAAAAAAAAAGAGGAAAAAAGATGGTCTGACATTCCTTCTGCAGTTGGTTTGACAGTCTAAATGTGAAATCTCAGAATTGTGAGGTTACCATTGGCATTCTGTGATATCCTGTTGAATGACCTCCCTGTTCTGTACACAGTCCTTGTTTACAGGTCTGACCTTCAACACTTTCAGGACTTTCAATGTCTCTAAACTCCCACACTGCTGGTTGTCTCGAATGCAGGTTAAGGTGAATAACCTGTATTTTCAACGCATTTGGTTAAAATGTGCTCAAAATCCATTTGTAGCTATTGCCCCTAATTTAGTTGAAGAACATCAACATTTAATGTTGTCACTCTTTTTTTTGAACACAAGGAGTTCATTCTTTGCTGATATGATTCCTGTGTTACCGAGCATACACTATCACTGCCTCATGGTTTTATGAGCTGCAAAACAAACAACCCCGTTGGTTACAAATTAACTTGGCATAATTACAGCAGACAATTTATGTGCATTTCATTTTTGTGTGTATTTCTTTTGCGCAAGGAATAAAGTAGCTCTCTTGTCATCGTGACAACAGATCCATTACACAGAAAATGTTGTTTATGTCCAATCGTATGGTAGGCTTCCTGGATTTTTTTCAAATTGTTTAGCTGTCAGCTTCGTCTCTTCTCTCCAGGGATTTCCCTGCATGCATGGCTACACCCAGGGAAGTTTTGTCAGCCTTTTAAAGTAAAATCTTAAGCTTTGAACTAATGAACGATAACAGCCTGTGATGAACTGGGACAATAAATAAACACAGCACTTGAGTCAGCTCCACTGTTCATATTTGTTTAATGATGCATTCAACAGATAAATCATCAGTTTGGGGTTTAAATCAACCAACGGGGCAGATACCATTGATACAGATGAGGAGAGACAGGGTAAGCAATTATTTTAAAACCTTTTATACAGGCGTGCAGCAGCTCCGCTGTATTATTCCTGCAAGCGATTGCGCAGCCTTCTGCAATAGCCAGAGCGAGAGACATCTTTGAAGTGCCAACCATGGTTTGTGGGGAACAGATGGGCTGACTAATGTAAACTCCTCGCCGGTGCTGCGTGCGCCTCGCTGCCAAATCGCAGCGAGAGCTGGAGGAAGGGACCCGTTTGGGATTGTGGCAGGCTGCAGGAGGAACGTCGGAGATGGAAAGGACCTCGAAACTAATTAAAACAGTTATCAGCATAGGCAACACTGAGCGTTGTTGATTCTGTTTTGTCCTTTTTTGTTCATTTTCTCGCCTCTACCAGTCTAATTGCCTTGTTCCTGCTGGGAGCTGGCAGATGTTTGTCTCTGGGTAGGTCAACAGAGGAGCACCATGGCAAAGTATACTTCACTCAGAAGATACGGTGATGTATTAACTCATTGTATATCAATCGAGACCTGGTTTTGATCAGAAATGCACCCAAAGTTTTACAATTTTATCCAAGCAGGGCTCCTGGAATGATGCATCCAGAGTAAAATCCTGGTGACAGGCGACCTTCCTGGAGAAAATCTTTACGAGAAGACCACACGAAATGGGACAGAGCTTCGTCCCCGCTCTGCTTTAAACCTCGCACGCCACAATCTTCCAAAAGTCATTACCTCCTAACTCAAAGTAACGGGCGGGCCTCGATCCGAGCGGAGTGGGTCTGAGGCTGCCATAAAGCACACCTTCCTATCAATTGGCATCATTGACAACAAAGGCTTCACTCGTCCGGAGGTTACAGACACAGGAGCCGTAAAACATTTCCCCGCCTTGCCGCTGCCATCATCGGAATTGTGTCGCGCATTGTACATCACGGGTAGAGATTGTCAGTAGGTGGTTTGTTTCCACTAAAGCGGCTCAAATTTACAGGGGGAAAAAAAAACAAAAAGTACATTTACAGTGACATCAAAAAAAAAAAAAAAAATCCACGCCTCCTGCATCAGGATGATACTTGGATTGTCAGTTATTTTCGGTATTGACGGCCTGAGGCTTTACTGGGGGATACTCTGTAGGAGGAGGAAGATGAAGAGGAAGAAACGAAGACAGCTGAAGAAATACTGCATATTATGTGCCACGTGCAGCAATAGAGTAAATACAACCAGGCAACGCCGGTTTGAAGGCAGTTATGCATTAGATTGATAGTATTTTGGCATGTTGGTGGTAACCATGGTAACTACAGTAGAAGACTGCGGTCAAATGAGCCGTCTTACGCATTTGTCTAGTCAAATGAGCTTCACTTCACTTTGGAATGCGGGAATAATCGCAACATTACAGTAATAGCACCAGACTGTCAACAGCGCTGGTTGAGTTCTTTGAAATAACGAACGACGCAGTGTTTCTTTTACTACCTCTGGTCTATGTTTTGAGTATGATCTTTAAATAATGTATCTCCTTAAAAAAAAACTATTAAAAACTTGAAATTGAAAAAACAAAACAAAACAAAACAAAACAAAAATACAAATTCTGCTGAACTTGAATAAAAAAAGTTGAGTAAAAAAATTAGATAAAAGTTAGGGCTAGCATAGGGTAGAGTTAGTGTTAGGGTTAGGGCTGGATTAGAGTTACTGTTAAACTGGGGTTTGAGTTATGTTAGGGTTAAGGTTGGCTTAGGGTAGAGTTGGTGTTAGTGCAGGGCTAGGGTTGTGTTAGGATAGGGTTAAGGTTGTGTTAGGGTTAGGTTTAGGGTTGGCTTAAAGTTAGCTTAGGGTAGAGTTTGATCTGTTTATTCACTGTGAACAGATGACCACATTGTTGATTCTGGCAACACAAGCAAGCTGAATTCTGATTGGATAAATACTATATCCTAAACACAACACTGGAAGGCACATAACATGACAAGAAGAGAATATGAAGAATATGTCTATGTATTTAGGGAAGGTAAATTAAAAATTATATTAACCTTTATCATAAATTTGATCATGATTTTTGGTTATGTTAGGCCAGCAGAGAAGGCCTGGCTGGCCCTGACAGCAACAAATGTAACCCATGGTGTTTAGGGTTAGGGTTGTGTAAAAGTTAGGGTTGGCTTAGGTAGGTTAAGGTTAAAGTTGGAGTTGGGGTTTGGTGTTAGGGTTAGTGTTAGAGTAGGGTTAGGGTTTGGGGTCAGGGTTAGAGGGTTAAGGTTAGGGTTCAGGTTTAGAGGATTAAGGTTAAGGTTAGGGGTCATATGTAGACCTGTGGTGCACTGGACTATTCACTAAGATTAGCCACAGCCCTTGCAGCCTTGTCTGGGCTGGAAGCACCAACTGTATCTCGACCCTGTGAGGAGTCAAAAGGTAGGTGGTCCCGGTGCCCTCTGTCATGTGTATCAAAAGTTTCTCCTTGTCTCCTGCTGTCATCAGGGTATGGAGGGTTAGGGTTATGGAAGATTGTTGAGTCCTTTGGGTATACCAACCATATGTTAGGGGTTCGGGGTTAAAGTTCTGAGTTAGAGGGTTAGGGTTAAGAGTTAGGTTTAGGAGTTTGGGTTAGTTTTAGGGGTTAGAATTAGGAGGTTATAGGTTTAGATTGTTAGATTTGGGTTCAGTTTGTCTTCAGATTAGGGGTTAGATTTACAGGTTAAGGGTCAGAGTTAGAGTTGGGGTTTTCAACTTTCAAATTTTAAATTGTTTTTTTTAGATAAATTGCTTGAACATTTGAATCAAAGAAACTGGTCAAAGAAACCGCGTCGTTTCAAAGAGGTCAACCAACGTTGCTGACGGACCGGCGCTGTTACCGTACTACCGCGAATATTAGCGCATTCCAAAGGGAAGAGCGGCTCATTTGACCAAACAAACGTGAAAGACGGCTCATTTGACCGCAGTGTGTGTGTGTGTGTGTGGGGGGGTGGTCCCATTGATGCAATGGGAATATTCCTCTGGACTATTCCAGGCTGTGAAATTAACACAGATTAAATTTCACAGCCTGATGCCCACTACGCGCCCCCCCCCCCGGCGCACGCACGCACATACAGTAATCACAGGCGGGTTTTTCTGCGCACGGCGGTAAGAAGATGAGCTGGATTAGACATATCCCACTAACTTGACTTTAATTTCCGAAGAGGCAGCGTAAACCCACGCACACACACAGGCACGCACACACGCACGCACGCACGCATGCAGGCGTGCAAAGCCGCAACACACGCCTGCTCGCGAAACGAAAAATTGATTCCGCCCACATGCTTTATGCAAAGAGTGACAAACGCATGTGTTTAATAAATAATAAATCGCCACAAAAGTGGCGGTTAATGACATCTGGCGGTTCCAGATGTTGTCCCCTAATCAAAGGGCTGGCTGGCACATGCAGCCTTTTCATGTCCCTGCCACTCGTGATTCACCGGCTCCGTGTCGGCGCGATGACAGGACATAATCAATATTCCTATTATTCCACCTTGACACCCGCTTCGGATTCGAGGAAGCGCGTTCGAATGGTCCCCGAGGACCATCGGTGTCTTTCCAAAGGATCGGCGGTGTTGTCTCGACCCGTCTCTTAGCTACAACACATTTGTGCCATCATTAATGTGACGGTTCTATTAATATGTGCTCACCAATTTGACCTCTGAGGTCGAGGAGAGAGAGAGAGAAAAAAGTAGCCTGATGCTGCACCTTTAAATAAACTGACAATCCCACCTTGTGTGACTTGTGGTCACCTGGATACAATTTGTACAACAAATAAATATTCTTATGTAAGAAATATGAGGTCAGATACTTATTTTTGAAGTTATTATATTTGTATATCACCTTGAAAGGAATATTGGTTCATCAAAAATACAGAATACACCCAAATCTAATATATTTACACCTTTGTACCCTCTGATTACGTAGTTGGGTTCAGTTATTGCGACCTTTAAAGGTACAGTTGGCTGTAAAACTGTGACACATTGAACTGTGTGATAGTGGAAAATCAATGGAGTTTCCCTTTGTGTCCTGATCGAGAACATTTTGCCGAGGATATGCAGATTTATTGCAATGCGTGTGCTTTACATTCAATTTAGTATCTATATGCACAACGCAGGGAGAAAAAGGATTCATTTGAAAGTCAAGTCTTCCAGGCTGCCGCAACACCAGCATCCAGAGAATCCAAAAAAAGGCCTTTGACTCTCGCGTACGCTCACACGCAGTTGGTCGTCACATGACACCATCTTTAAACATGGATGGGATGGTGCTCTCATGTCGGGAGTGGCGCAGCGCCATTCACACTCCCAGCGCGCCGGATTTCGCCGAGATGGCTCCGGCGATCGTGCTGAGGTAACGATCCAGGTCAGTGGAGATGGCGAAACAGCCTGGGCACAGCTGCAGAAAGACCCCCCCCCCACCATGAAAAAAACATCTCGTGTGAACTCTCAAACAATCTGTAATGGAGAGCGGGGTGTTTCACAAATTCAGTGCTGGAGATCAGTTGTCCTGAATAAATGATAGAATTTAAATCTTTTAGAAGGAAAAAAAAAAAACCCAACAAGACTTATCGTGTATCTTGTTATGGTGTAACACAGCGGGTTAAATGCGTAGATCCTACAAAGGAGACTAGTCATTATCGGCGAGGCCTAATTTGAAAGGTGTTTGTCCGTTACCGCCGCAAAGCAATCAAATTCAATTGTGCAACAAATGTCGCCTCCTTTATTACGTTTTAATATTAATGGGGGGGGGCGATTCATGCTTTTTTGAATTAAAACAAGGGCACACAAAGCAGAAGGCGCCACGAGGACAGACTTCAAAGTGCGAGTCCTCATTAGGCGCACGGTGCCTTTGAAGAGGCAGCAGCAATCCTCGGATGGATCTGTCTAAAAGCTGTTTTCCACATGGACTTCCTGTATATACACACACACACACACACACACATTAGAAAAAGGTATTATTTTGGGCGCTTGTTGTGTGCTGTATCTGATGCTGCGCTGTGTGTGTAACATCAGTGATCTGTAAATCAATTCCAACTACTGACAGCACATGTAGTGCTGCGCGTGTACACATGACGCCCCTGGAATACTTTGTTTATTGGGCCTATATACAGTGTGTAAGCTTGCCGCTGGAGTGGATTCTGGGCTAGTGATTACCAAAAGAGGGCGCGTATTAACGTCAAGATTTCCCAGGATTACTGATGAAATCATGATTGTTGGCCACTTCACAGCACTATGATGGTATTGGTACTGTTCTTATATTGGACCCTATAGGACTATATGAACTGCAGCGTGTAAAGAAAGCTCAATAACAAGAGAAGCTTTCGGCGCATATTTGATGTTCTAACCTGTAAATGTTCCCTCCTAGATTGCTACAGACATATATATATATATATATATATATATATGCTATGTGTGTGTGTGTGTGTAATGTAAACA
Organism: Lagocephalus sceleratus; assembly: GCA_911728415.1. NCBI lineage: Eukaryota > Metazoa > Chordata > Actinopteri > Tetraodontiformes > Tetraodontidae > Lagocephalus > Lagocephalus sceleratus. The sequence continues at coordinate 1,225,343 of CAJVRN010000011.1, forward strand.
TGTATACACGTGTATACATCTACATTTATTTATTTATTGGTCTGTCATGTCTGTAGCAATCTAGGAGGGAACATTTACAGGTTAGAACATCAAATATGCGCCGAAAGCTTCTCTTGTTATTGAGCTTTCTTTACACGCTGTGTATATGTATATGTATATGTATATGTATATGTATATGTATATGTTATATATATGTGTATATATATATATATATATATATATATATATATATATATATATATATATATGTATACACACACATGCACATGTATACACACACACACAGCACACACATGAAATGTAATAAATAAAATAGGACATAGGAATTTTTCATGGTGGTCAACCCGTGTCATTGTGAGTGATGAAATTGTTGCAAAAAGTGTTATTTAACCTGATCAGAGAGGCAACTGTCATAGAATCGATTCTTTCGCTCAAACTTGAAAAAAAAAAAAAAACACCCCAAAAGTGATCCTTGTCCCGCGTCAATGGGGAATCAGAACATGAGGGTAAATGCCTCACAATCGCGTGAGCACAACGAAGAAACCCAAAGGTGACGCGCGCGGCGATAACGCGTTCCGTTTGAGAGCGCTCGCGTTCGTTCCCGCGGCACATCTGACCTTGCGCCCAACGAGGACGTAGAGGACACAGTGGCTGCTCCTGCCACAAGGTCTCACGTCCTTCCGGCGTGTGCAATTGCCTTAGCTCACTGATTTATAAACGAGAGAGCGGGGGACTCTGGGCACAGATGGCACATACTGTACATAAAAATATACGGGCCTGTCACAAAGAAGGCCAAACTACTTTTCTTCGGTCTTCTGGTGATCTACGACGGGAGGGATGGGGAGCGGAAGACGATATTAAAACTTCCTCCGAGGGCACGGGATGAGAAACACAGAGACAAAGGAAATTGTGAACTAATATGTTGTAGGACTCATCTGACACGTCTGACAGATTTTGGGTGGGGGTGGGGGTGGGGTGGGAGGGGTATTTTTGTAAATTGCGGATGATACAATTTATCCTCATGTAGGATTAGCGCGGGGCTGAGTAGCGGACTACCAGGACTATCCTATCTTGCACGTGGTGGATCGTCATGTTCCTCTAAAGGCTCTTAATCCAGCGCTTGTGCCCAAGTGCAAGCGCTTCGACAGCGTTCATTGTGTGACATTTCCGACGGACAAAACAAACAAACAAAAAAAAAAAAAGAAAGAAGAGAACGAAACCCCTGAGAATGACACTAACTGACAGAGGAGTACACGATCAATCAGCAACGCTGCATCCTACACACTTCATCCTACACTACAGTGCACTCCTCCGAGGCTTTGTGCAGCGTGGAGAGAGTGTTTGTTGCTATATATAGTCCTCATTATTATGCAGGGATACCTTATGGATGAGCATGAATAAGGCATTCGTTCTAAAAGTGTTTTCCCCGACGCTTTGGTGTTTTCTGCTAGTTACGACACACTGATACAAACCCTGTCTCCATCTTGTCAGAACACAATGCATTCCAGTGTGGGACTGTCATGGCGATGAAGTCACTCATGCCTTTGGAGCTTCATCCTGTATGTCAGGCAGCTGCTGCTGACGTGGAGTCTGCTTCCATGAGCCCACGGGCAGATAGGCGCTGGGAAAATCCTCCCGCGGAATATATCTTAATGAGCCAATAGTTTCCCTGAAGTGGACTGTTGATCTGTTGTTGTTGTTGTGTTTGAGAGAAAAAAAAAAAAAAAAAGGAAAGGAGAAACCTGTGAGGACTAATTGGCGTGCTGTTCTAATGAGCGTTTGGGCAGGAATACCTGCCCTGCCCCGCTCCTCTGAGAATACAGCCATCAAAACAGGAAGCATCATGTTATAGCGCATATGCATGAACGCGAATGCGACTAAAATGTCATTTGTTTGCATTAAGAGTTTGTAAAATCCTACCGTTTTTAACACATCACGGGCAACAGAGCTTCAGGTCAGTCTTGCTCACAGGGCAAGGGTAAGTAAAAGGCACAAATACTTCGTCAATAGGATTTGAGAGTTAATTAAAATATTTTCATCGATCAATTAATTTTACATTTGTTTCCATTGGTCTAAAGCAATCAGGATCAATTTGGATTTATGTAATGCACACTGTAGGATAACGTCACTAGTGTCACATCGTCTCCACAAGGGGGCAGCAGATAGATTTGACAAATCAGCAGTATTGACGCTCCTCGCTTGTTTTTGAGATGCTTTAAACCTGCTTCAGTTTTCTGGATAGTGGCAAAAGCTGTTTTTGTTCTATTTGCTTAATCACCTCCTTCAAAATCTGTGTTTGTGAAAGTCACAGAGGACAATCATGCTCTTACTACAGGTCTCTACAGGTTGTCAGGCCTCAGTGAAATTTGTACCTCGGTAGCTGTTTGAGTTATATTTCAATTCAGGTTACAACCAAAATTGTCTCTGGGATTCACAGAAAGCCAGAGCCAGACACCCAACAAGCAACAGCGACAAGGAAAAACATCCCTTGAACAGGAAGAAACGTTGAGCAGGACCAGGATCATATGGGAAGAGGGGAGATGATATGTTCTGGTAGATTATAAAGTTGAAAACGTGCATATTTTATGTTTTGTGTCACATTTCAAATTATTATAAATTCATGTAGATGCTTTGACAGTTTTTGCCACATTCAAATGCTTGGGGATTGTTATGAGTTGGAATGAACTATACCTTGGATGCACTATAGACTAGAAGCATCTGGCATCCAGATTGCTGAATAGTTGGGAATCATGATAAGATTATTTCTACATGTGAGCATAGTTATGTATAGTTACAGAAAATCAAAGCAGGTGAGTGTAAAGAAGTGGCTTTTAGAAAAATCTGTCAATGATTGCTGTATACTTGTATACAGCAAACATTGTAATAATTGTAATATTGCATATTATTGTAATAAATAATATATATAATTGTAATAAAAATATCTCTACATCTTGTCGGAACCGTATTCTGTGGTGACAATAAATATGACCATACAATATAAATATAACTGCCTACAATATTATCATTCCATTTCAATGTTTTCTTGCGTAATTTGAAGCAACAATATAATTTAGGCGCTATTTAATTAGAATTTAAGGTAAAAGGACTTTCTGTTCAAAAACTCAGATTGGATTGAGGACTGTAGAATAAACTGATCTCAAGAGCCAAACATGTTAAACGGCGATTAAAGAGGGATTCAAGTTCACAACTGCATTTGGTCAAATAAAGCCGGGCCCAGCTGTGAACCACGGGGGGTCTGGGGTAGCCATACACCCCCTGGTGAAACATGAGCTCCCTTTGGAAAAACCATTTATGAAATTTTGGGGGGGGGGGTCCCTATAATACTGACTATAAAGTTTATATGTTGCCACCTTTTTTTTTTTAATTTTGATTATCGTGTATTGTAGCCTACATAACTCTTTCGATTCATAAGATTGCTCAAAAATTCACCGTTTCCGAATGTGAACGCGACGCCGTCGACACCGACTGTGGCCGCCGGAGCGTGGCGGAGCTGTCAGTAACATTTCTCTTTAGGCCTACATCAGGCTACACACAAAATATCATGAAAGAAGAAGAAAGGGAGCGAAGACACCTGCTTGTTTCAAATGTCTAAGCGAAAACACGCAAGCTTAACAGCATGAGGGTTCGCTAAACAGACACAGGCCAGTGGGACGTCATAGCATCTACACCTACGACTGTAGTAGAGCAGCTGAAGGTGACTGGAGCCAAACAGAAGAGGCTGGCAAGTATACCAACCGATCATCATTGTTTCTTTTAAGGGAAGACCTGATTTATAGTAGACCTCACTATGTTTGTTATATTGTGTATGACAAGTATCATGTGCGCGTGTGTCTATAGGGGCCCCCTTAGGCCATGGTATGGTGTGCACACTGGCCACAGGCTTGTCTCTTAGTGCGTGTGTGGGAGTGTAGGTAGCATTCATCACAACATGTAGACAGTTTATGAGACCACTAAAACTAGAGACCATGAGTTGCTCAGGAGAGAAGTGCCGCTTAAGTTTTCAGCAAGTCGCCTGTACCCACTAGTGGTGAAGAATCTGATTTACAAGTGTGTCCGATGCTGAAGCTTTCCGACTGGATGACAGACACACTGTCAAGGAGCTATTCTGATATATGAGTCAGCAGATTCCTCTGTCAAAGCGCCTTTTCCAAAGATTTAGAAATTGCAGCCTGCAGCAGCGGAGTGGCCCGCAGTTGCACCGGATCGCTACTCCAGGGTTTCTACAAGAATGGTGATGCTTTAAGAGAAAGGAAAAGGGGAAAAAAAAAAAAAAAAAAGAACAGAGTTTCCATTAATGGCTGTGATGACAACATGCCGGCGGAGTGTCTCTGGTAGGTTTATCAAAATAAAGCTGATGTTTTTGTGGAGATTGAAACATTGCAACATCAATGAAACATTTAAAAGCCATTCTGTTGCTGGAAGCTGTGCAGCAAATACTCGGGAGCTTTTCACTGTCTATGAGTGAAAAGCTTGTTTATGATTGTCGGTCAAACAAAGGATTTCTTGTAAATATTTCTATAACAGATAAACTTGGAATAAACCCCAACCACTCCCCCCCAGTGGTTTAACTGTACTTATCCTCCTTGTTAGTCATAAAGATAAAGACGTTCTACTACTGTCCTGCAGAGGTGATCAGAGCCGTCAGTGAGTGTGTAGTTACTGTGCTGCTGGAGAGCTCATCTGTTGGTAGTGAACACAGCCTCCCACCATCCACACACACACACACACACACACACACACACACACATATGCACACTGCACCCTTTGTAAACACACACCGACTGAGTGAATAGATCCCTCGATCATCATCGCAGCTGTAAACACAGATGTTCTGTAAATCATGTCATGTAATAAAAACAGATCAGGCTTGACAGGAAGTGCTGAAGGTTCCAAAAATACTTTAAACTCAAACTGATACAAAAAAAATTGTAAAAAAAAAAAAAAAACCCATCTGAAAACAGGGAAACAGGGAAGAGTGAGAGAGGATAGATGAACTGAGATAATGTTACAGGTGCCCGTCTGTCAAAGACAGCACAACAATTGTCTCCCAGGGTTGGGGGGGGGTTGTTTCTTGAAAGGTTATCTGCCTGGTGGCCACAGGCCAAAGGTCACAGGGTAGTAGTTTTGGTATTTGCTTGTTTCTTTCACAGATTCTTCTATTGTTCCGAGCAGGGGCTGCATTTCCTTGAAATATTTGAAATAAGAGTCTATAAGCACGTTCCATTGTGGACTCTTCATTCAAAAGTATGAAACATACACTAATACCAATATCAAACAATTGATATTTAATTGTAGAATAAAAATCATCATAATGCAACATGAGCCCCGGATTTTCCAAGGTTACGCTGTAATATTATTTAGAACATCCTCACTCGGAAAGTAAGGAATGAAAAGGATGGCTTGGAATACGTGGAAGGTAAACACCGAATACTTGGTTTTATGGTCTGCACGTCTGGAAGTCAACATTTTTATAGCGTGTTGTGAATACGTGATCTCACGCAGGCTGTTTGCGAAGCTCACATCCTGCACATGACGGAAACCGGAGCCAACGGCGTGCAGCCGAGGGCGAGCGTTTTTTTTTTTTTTTTTTTGCGCCGCGGCGATAATCGCCTCTGAGCGTTTCTTGAATGGAGATTCCGATCTGGCTCCCTGCTCGTTTCCATGAGCCGGGCTGTCTTCTGAAACGCCGCGTCTGAGCTGATGGGGCTGATGAAGGCCAGATGTGGTTCGCCACAACGCAAAATAAGCCGCGTTCTCCGAAACGGAGAGTTCCAGCGCTGCTGTGCAAGGCTGTGCCTGTGATCTTCCATAAAATATTATTCATGGCCCTGGTAGCTCAGGAATTGGCTACATCAAAACCACACATTTGGGTTTTACTGTATGTCTTAACAAGGGCGCCTAATCATTTATTTATTTTTTTTTTAATCTTGAAGAAGTTAGATGTAAACTGTTTTTTTCTGTTTGGCTCACATCACACTATATACTCGACATTTCTGGACCAGAATAAAACAATCCCACATGTGCAAAATGGTCATCTTGGACTTGAGTTTTATTGTGGAAAGAAAGTTCAAATAAAATATATATTCACGTTTGCCGCATATTCCCCATTTTGGACTTTTGTAAACACAGTTGTAAACCTTAATGGTCTTCCTGACATCTACTGTGCACAAGCTGAAAAGCACCCCCCCCCCCCCCCCCCCCAACATAAAACACGATTTCACGGCTTGACTGGCCTGCAAACACTGTCAAATATTTCAAATCGCCTCGAATGCACCACGTCAATAAAGCGCAATTGAATAAAAGCGCAGAGATGGGAACACCCTCTGTGCTCCTATCCTCATTTGCGCTCATGCAAAAAAGAACATCTGTAGGCTTCAAGTCTAAACAGTGGAAACACAGACAGAATGCTTTTTTCTCCCCTCCTTGTAACGTGACTTGTACGCCTCCCACCTCCACCCCAACCAAGTAATTTTATCCACACTCCTCACACAGTGTCCAAAATCTGTCATAGCAGAGTCTGGTCTGGCCCGAGAGACCAGACTGAGGTCCTGCGAAGTGCGAAAGCAAAGACTCGGAGCCCTGGAGGTTCATGGAGTCGAAGCAGGGAGAAGCTACTGATGCAGCTCAGCCCTCAAGGGGACCTTCACTCTCTAAAGGATGAAAATGCAATGAAATGTAATCTCTCCCTGCCTCTGCAAATGTGTTAAACGGTTTTGATCGAAGGCCACCGAGGTGCGGTCAATAATCCAGGCCCTCGGTACCCCCCCCCCCCACACACACACATCCTTACCATTGTTCTGTTATGGTACCTTTTATTGTCAACTCCACAATGACCTTCGGATAGTCATCCCGTGGCCAAAAAAACAAAAGTGATTTCCTGAATAACTGTTTCCTCTTATTCCCAGACATTTTTCTTTTGACAAATCAAGTATTCCCACCTCAGTCTTTTCCTCCGCCTTGTAATTTTTTTTTTTTTACATTGTCATGATATACTAAACATATGTTATAATCCCTTCGGCTTTAACTAACTAAAGTTTCCAAAAACCTGGAACTAGAAAATCAAAAATTTTTTTTTTCCCCAAACAGTCCTGTCATGAAGCATTCAGTTCAATTAAAACAACAACATCATAATATAATCCTTATCCACTACTGTAAAAGATATTTGGCTTCCTTATTTTCTTATTCCAATCCAGATGTGTGCAGCTGGGAGAGCCTTTATTTTAAAAAAATCAATCAATGTATTGAGAAATGAACCTAGAACATTCTGTTCTGTGACCCCGTGTTAAAAGTATGCGCAAGATTAGAGAAAATTAGACTGAGACACGCATTTCTTTTGTCCCCATGCCTGGATTAGTTTATGTTGTCTCGCCACTCAGCTAAATTCTCATATTTCGACGTTAACGCGCATGTACTGAAAAAGGAAAGTGTGGTAATTTTATCACAGAATTAACAAAATTGCATCAGTTAAAAAAAAAAAAAAAAAGGTTGAACAATTTCACCAATTTAACATCTGGGGAAATAATAAAGAGAAAGTTCCCTCAGACTCCTGGTTGGCAAGACATTTCGTGATCTGTCTTTCTTCTGGCAGATTAAAAAAAAAACCACAAAAAGAGAAAGAGAACTGCAGCAGAGTTCAAGAGTTCACCAGTGATAAGTGTTAAAGTCCATGTGAAACGCTGCAATGAAGAACAATTGGAAAGAATCAAAGAACACCCCAGAAACTCAAACTTGTAAAATATCTCCTGCTGCTTGTGCCAAAAGAAACCAAGTTGAAATGGGACGGAACATAAACAATCCCGACCGCGATATTTACTCGTGCGATGAGAGAAGCAGGACATTTTTTATAAAGCGCTTCATCGTCAGCATGGTTTGACTTTTGGCTCCAAAGAAGTGGATCTTCTCGAGAACAAGACAGGCGCATAGCCTGTGAATCACCATCCAGGACGACTCCTCCTGGTTGTTAACGGGTCTGCAGGAAGCTTTTTTTGACCTGACGCTCATCCTGGACAAATGTTTGCGCGAGGCCCAGTTTAACTGACCCTCACTGTACCTGTTGAGGACAATCCAACCCTGTGTTCCTCGAGAACATGGACCTCAGTGTTTGTGAGTCTGAAACATGAAATGGAGGAATGTGATTTTTATGAGCAAAATTTTATAATTTCTTGTCTAAAATCGCAACTTAATGTTGTGGTTTTTGTCCTCTTGGGTATTTCGACTCAGGTAATCAATGTTTCTACTGTTTCTCTGACCAGCAAAATCACTTGAATCTAAACTCTTATTTTATCTGTGGACTGTTTACAGCAACATCCATCCATCCATGCATCCATCCATGCATCCATCCATGCATACATACAGACACAATGTAGTGAACTGAATTTCCTTTTGCTCTCTGCACAGTGAAAATCAGACAGTCGGTCTGTATAAATGATAAAATAATTGTAGAGTTTGTGCCTTAACTTTCATTCTAATGTGATCTTTTGTGCATAGATGGAGCCCGGCAGGCACTAGGACCTTCAGCCCTCCGTCTGACTGGATCTGCAGCCTGTAGGAATCTGCACGCTGACTTTCAGAGGAGTTTTCGAACAAGTGCAACTCTCAGAAAAGGACTGCTGAAGATACTGAACATGAGACTCTGCTCTTCCACCACCCAGTTTTTATGAAATTGGACATAAACTGGAATATGTTTTGGTGACCTTTGCCAGTGTGTTAGTGGAGCGAAGACACAACAGTTGTGGAGGTAGAGGTTGACTTTAACTTTACTTTTTACAACCACGATAAGTTACTGCAGTACGAAGACCAAAACACAACAATAATTCTGAATGTAAACATCATGTGCATAAAACTGGCTGTCAAAGTTTTTAAAAGAGCAAAACTTGTCTTAAATGACACATTTGTCCACGAGAATGTTTGCATTCTCACGGTCAATTTTAAGGCAGCACGTTCTTAATAATTTTGCCAAAATGATTGTGTTCGGGACACTATGGGGCTTTTAGGGTTAAAGATCTGGCCCAAAGGGGTTATGATCATCCCCTCCATCCCACCAGGAGCTTCTGAAGCTCAGCCTCGAGGTTATCAGGTTACAATAGCGCCGATGACACCTGCACTTGTCTCCTTGGGCTAGGAAATTTCTCAAAGCATTCCTGCAGTTTCTGTATTGTATGCATGGCATGTTGACAAGGAGATCGCTGGGGGGAAGTCTTCTCAATAGAAGTTGAACAAATGATTGCCTTTTCAAGATAAGAGTTCAGCTACTTCAGATTGGGCTGTCAATATTTTCATTCAAGCAATTCAAACAAATACCGTGTGAGCACAACTACTGTAGTTTGACTGTGTTCTTTGAGTCATTTAGACAACAAGCCACATTCCCTGTTTCACTAAATATGAATGCATTCTAAGTATATGGTGATCTTTAAAAAAAAACAGGCTTACTTTACACAGCATTTGGAGCATTTGACCAGAGATATGTTCACAATTCAGGTAAATAAATCAGATCTCAGTAATTTTATTGAATTTAATCAGTTAATACATACCGGTATGATACATGTGGTCTATCTGCAGCTTGGAGGATGCCAGACGTTCATCAACTACCGAATAGGGTGAAGGACAGTTGCTGTTGGCGGTTGTTGACTAGTTCTTCAGTGTTGTTTGGATTGTTCGCAGTGTGCATTAGTCATCAGTTTCGTACCCATCTGTTGTGGTCTCAACTAGTAATAAACTCCACAAGGGCAGTAAAAGTTACCATGGCAACTGCTGGCTCCATCATTCAGAGATGTTGCTCTAAATCTGTGACATGGGATTATGAATACAGTGTGCCCTCGCTATAACGCGGTTCACTTTTCGTGACTTTGCTGCTTCGCGGATTTCTTTTTACAGTGCATTGTGCTCTGAATCCAGATTGGTGAACTGCAGGGGAAAATGTTAAAGCCCCTGAGAAAAGTGTATAAAGGTGTGTGGTTAGGGGTTTTACGGCCTTAAAACCTGTGAAATAATTGTAAAAAATAAAGCTGTTTACTTCGCGGATTTCGTACATCGCAGTTTATTTCCGGAACGTAACCCCCGCGATAAACGAGGGTACACTGTACTGCAATTTTATCTGTTGATTGTTGACTGCAAATAAACTAGCGTGCGTTGTTTTATATTAACTGATGATAACAGTTCTTAATGGTTATAACAGTGAGAAAACAAATTGCTTATTGATCTGATTTAATTTATTTTTACTTATTTATTAGTAAGTACAGTATATATATATAATTAAATTAGTAGGTAAATGAAAATGACAGTATCCACTAAGATAAAAATAAAAATTGACGATGTAAATGAATTGTCGAAGTCATAATTTTGGTTCAAAACATAGTAAAACAGGCAACACTGACAAATTAAGAATTGTAAACATGAGCATTCATTGCGTTATGATCATTTTCGAAGACAAAACCAGCAGTGGTGCACAGTTCTCATGCAAAATTCTCTTTTTTGAGTGAAAATGCAGAGACATATTTTTCTATCTTTTCCAGTGAAATATGCAACATTATAAATCAAAGCACTTTTTTCTTTTTCCCTCTCTCCACATCGGCATTTCTTATCGCTGAAGAATCTGTGCTGCAGGTGAGGGAACACAGTCTGAGTCAGAAAACAGGTTACAGATGCTGTGCGGGGCACGTGAGACCGACTAGAGTAAGAGAACTTGCAGACATCTGTCGGCATTAGATAGTCACATGTATTTTATTTGAACTGGCCAGGCAGAAGACAAATGGCACCATTACTGCTTTTCTTTCTCTTCTCGCCGACAGAAACACTGAATTTGTCTGAATCACTGTTTATTGATGAAACCCAGCCCGTTCCTGCAAGACTTTCAAATGGATCAATGACAAATAAATCACACTGAGCTTGGAAATAAAACACCGCTTATCAGGAAATAAATCTGTGTTCTTTGGGTAACAATTGCTTAGTCCAAACATTCTTTAAAAGAATCTTAATGGTTTAGCAAAGGTCAGATTTTTCACTCTCAATCCACACTAACGTTGTTTTCCCATCTACACCGAGCATTAACGTTCGTTTAAACTTTTAAAACATGTTAAACGTGGTGCATGGTTAATTGACAGTGTAGAAAGGATTTATTGAACAGTAGGAAGCATCACGTTATGGTTATATTGTCTGATCTGCATGAAACACAGGGAATAAACTGAGGACAATATGAGATCTTTTTCCTCTCATGTCAGAAACTGAATGTAAATTCTGAGTTTCTTCTCAAAGTTTATATAGTATAGTACAGTACATAGTGTATTTCAGTATACTGGAGGAAATCGCACCACCATTTTTTTCAGTTGGACAGAATACAGTGAGCTTTGAGCAACATTTACTTTTGTCACTATAAAATTCAAGTGATGAGCATGCTGATGCTGGTGTCATATTATAAGTAAACACGGTCTGAGCTCTCACTGTGTTGTTTGAGAAGTGTATCTGTTGGCTCTCTCTTTGGAGCCACTTCCAGGTTTTTTCAGGCACATTTCTGCGTGCTAAAGTGAATCAAATGATGCTTTGATGAATCGCAAATTACATTTACAGGAAACGATTACAGTTCCTGTAAATGTCAGTCTGTTATTGGATTGGAGTGTTATACGTGGTAGTGATTTTAGAGGTAACCCAACGGTCACAACAAAGGCAATTTTGAATATTCTTATTTTACAACAATTTTTGATAATTGTATAAGATTTTTACAACATATTTATGTATTTACTAAAGAAATTAAATATATATTGTTTCATTTTCATGACTTTTCACTCCAAAACCTCCTGGGGGCTGGGGAATGTTCTGCGTGGAGTTTACATGTCCTTCATTTGGCCACTCTGAAGTGATCCTAGTTGTGAATGAATGTGTGGATGAATGTGTGAACGATGGTTCATCTTTGTATATTGCCCTGTGACAAGCCGGAGTCTTTTCTGAGGTGTACTCCACCTCTCACCCAAAGTCAGCTGGAAAAAGTTCTAGCCACCCCTGTGAGCCCCTGTGAGAGAAAAAAGCAATAGAAAATGGATTTATGGATGGACATTAAGTAAGGTGTATGTACTGTATTTTTGCACCATGCAACTTTGAAATATTAAAATCAGATAAAGAAAGTCGCTGATAAATATGATCACATGATCAGATTATGAAAGTATATATGATATATTACTAATTGTATATTAATTATTTATGGAAGTATTATTTGGTGTGATCGTAGAAATGTAATCTTTTTGATTGCTAATATTTAAACACATTTATAAAGTCGTCAATGTTTCAACTCATGTTGAACCTCCAACATATCCAACTTTTCATATCCCCAAGAAATAATACTTTAATGCAGTATGTTTAAAGAGCTTTCTGTTATTCATGGCCTCACTGGCATTAAACATGATTACCCATCCTTCACACATAATTGCAATATGTACACCCAGATGTCCCATCATGTCTTAGAGCCTCTGGCACAGTTCAAGGAAAACATGGAAATAAAAGTACTCTCTACTGTTTAAATTGGCTACTGTGCGATTGTTTAGGATTGTATTTCTCCTAATAACTTGAGAGGCTGCGCACGTCTATGATTCCACAGTGGCTAGTCTATATCTATACATCCTATATTCTATACCTATAACTGACACAGCAGATTAAAATGCCATGCTGAGATTGAGAAGAGAACATCTGCAGGGATAAGCAACAGAGAGACGGCAAGCCTGTACCTGTGACTGAACCCTCCACTCAAGTATCTGAGTATCTCGTCATTGCAAAATGTAGTACAATAAGGGCACACACACACACACACACACATGCACACACAGACTGTGACTCACTCTGCTCACCCAGAACACCAGGCATAATTCAACCCTGTCATCAACCTCTCCTGAAATTGGCTTATTTCTTTCACTCAAAACCTCATCAGTGGAAAATCTATTGTAAATGAGACTCGACTTTTGACGCCAGACGACCACTAAAACTGACCCTAAACAAACAGTCGAATTTGAAGATGTCAGATATGTCTTTTCACACAAACCTCCACTTCTGTGGCATCGCTTTGTTTGTCCTCCGGAGGAGAGGTGCATTTATGTGGTTGGCCATAACGTCCCGACCAATGAGATCGCAGCGAGGAAACAACGGCTGCAGTTTAAGGGCCGCAAAGCTGCCTGAATGTATGTGAGGAGCATTTTGATTGGCTGCAAAGGTGCAAATGCGTCAACTTCTCAGTACGCCTAGAATCGAAACCATCCATTTGGAAACAACCACAAAATGTCAAAGTAAAAGCACAGATAAAAGCCAAAAAGCTCTCATCAGAGGCATTATATTACATCTTTGCTGTAAAGGTGTGTTTCCCTCTGTATAAACCTATAATAAGCCCTTTCTTCTAGAAACAGCAGCATTCAGGATGTTTGAGTGACAGAAAAACAAAACGCAAAGTTTGTCAGAGTAAAAAATAAAATCCTTCCCATGATCTGAAACTAAACTCTGGCTCAATACTTCTGATGGCCCCCTTTTTTTAATATTAAATACCTAGACTGTATGTGGAATAGATTTGAAAGTTTTTGAGGCAAAAATCTTGATAACATGATATCATTTTTTTGGCAGTCATAAGCACTTTATATTAAAGACATTAATGGCCTGCCGGGATCATTTCAGTAAAGAGAGAGAGAAAAGAAGGTCTGTCCGGTCTGTCCCAGCCCTGGAAAACATATCTGGTGTAACTTTGCTGTCATTCCAGTAAGCTCCAGTAAGAGGCCTATAGGGCTACAATTGTCAACAGCAGGAACATCTGAGCTACACAGCCTGATTCAACAATTACGATAATAAAAACAACAATAAAAACGTCAGCTCAGGGGATAAATGGCAAACTGTGCGATCTAAACTTCCTTCACATTGTTTGACAAAGTGCACCCATCTCACGTTGTCGGGGTTTATTTAACTAACACGGACGACCGGAGAGAACTCGTCGCGTTTAGCTATGTTGTGTTTGAGGTCAGTTAGGTCATGTTTCCTCAGTACACAGCAATTAGTGAGTAATCAAACCTTGTTATATTGACATTTCTGCATTCTCATTTTTCGTTGTTTTTGGCACAATCTTTAACTTTTCCTCGAGGAAATTTGTTGTGATGCATCATACAGTATGAATCCTCATATTACCTTGGAAAACTCATAACCACTCATGGTTAAACAAATTACAAGGGACTTAAATTCCAGGTTTGGACGCTGATGCTATTTGAGGGCTCAGTGCTGACAACTTTCTTTACTCTTCCAAAGATTAATATTGTGATAAACGTTGTTTCCCAACATAGTTATCTGTAATGTAGATACAGCAGTCCAGATTATCTGACAGTTTCTGCAATAAATCCAGGATATCAGTGTTCTTTTGACGGGTTGCCATGACACAAAATCGTCCCCATCATTTAAAATCACAGACAAGCTGAGGCAGGTCACATATGCTGAATGAACGTCAAAACTAAAAGCGTCCGCGTGTTAAATGTGATGGACATCAAACAGTTTATGAACACATTGCGAGTTGTGCATTATGCAACCTTTAGTCTGATTATAACAAATTCTTGGAAGTAACATGAAGGATTTCAGTAATGTGGGAAACCCTGTTGCTACAATTTATCATGTCAGACTGCACACACACACACACACACACACACACACACACACACACACACACACACACACATAGATGTACACTTGTGCTTCTTTCTTTGTGAGGACTACCGTAGAATGTTTTACCCAGCTCCTTACCCTAACCCTAACCATCACAACTAACCCCCTAACCCTAAATCCAACTCCTTAAAACCTGGTCTTAACCCAAACAGTCCTTCGAAGTCATGAGGACCGGCCAAAATATCTTCAGTTTGAAAATGGAATGAGGATTTTGGTAGTCAGTATGTGGCAAGTACAAGATCACAGACACAAACACACAGACGCACATGCATAACTCTTTTTTATAAGTACTCCTTTAATGATGAACAGGCCTCTTGTCTTCCATACATATCATAGTTTGGTGTCTTTAGCGTGTGTTGGCTTGTGGGTGTTCTGGGTTTTTGTCCAACATGAAACAATAATGGAATACACTAAGGGATGCCTGAAAAAGAAAGATTTGGACTAAGGAAGTATAAATGTTCCTCTTCAGGCCAAAGAGAAGAATGAGAAGACACAAAACAACAATCAGTAACTTTTTTTTATGCTGGACAAGTTTCAAGACATATTCTATTAATCTGGAACCATTTGACTGGATATAGTGCACCCTTTTATTGACAAGAAAAGACAAAAATAAATTAGATTAACTGAGTATGAAATTCCATGCTTTGTGTCCTCTAACTCATCAATTGCTCCTTGGCTTTTATTTTGAAATATTACAGAACTGTTTCTTAAGTATCATTTGATTGTGAGCCTCAGTTAGGACTGTGTTTCAATTTCCATAGAGAGAACATAATGAACCATTTTCCTATAACTCAAAAACAATGTTGTGTTAAAGACACACCCATGTCTGCCTCTTCCTGCCTGCCTGCCATGATGTTTGAGACACGGTGAAACGACGGACTCCAAGCCACCAATCACGACACAAGTTGAGTGAGCACCTCGACTGCCTCGAAAATCTTTGCCAGCAATCAAAGTTTAATTTTAGTTGAGTGAAGAACCATCGCAAGAGTAACTTAATTAAAGGTTAGCGCTGTCTCTTCACAGCCACACGGTTCGAAGAAGGTGTTTGCACTCTGGGGTTCCAATTTGCTCCCACAATCCAATAGTTGGTAACTTTGCTCAGGAGGTTCCTCCAAATGTACCCAATGGTGTAGAGCATGAGCACAGATGGGTTTTGATTTCCGAACAGTCAGTCAGCTTCGGCCTGTTGATGCATTGAAAAACACAAACCCACGCAAACATGCTGTGGTAAGATGTGATGATGGATGGATGGTTGGTTGAATCGTAGTTTTGTTGAATTCAAAGTCTGCAAGCAGCCTGTTTTGTAATTCGCGGATCTGTCAAATGTCTGCGTTGCTTGTGTTTGCGTATTCAGACAAGAAATGAAAAAAAAAATTGCTTTTCAGATTCCTCTTTAGTGAGTTTTGGTTATTGCAGTGAAGCAGAAAACCGTCTTGACCTGTACATACGAAATGGAAAATATATCATTACTCAGTACTTGGAGGGAATGTTGATTTTGGATACACGTTGGGGAGTTGTAAGTTGTTTCGGGGAATGGGGAAAATTATACACTTCAGATTTTTCTACAATTGTCCAGCACACAAGTTTGTTTCAGTTGCCAAATCTAGAGAACAAGTCAGGCTAAAAACTACAAATATACCTAAATAATTGGTGATGAATATTGATATTGGTAAAAGAAATTGCCTGGAAGGTGAGACGTATGCCCATAGAGGTTGGCTGCAGAGGATTTGTGAGATGGTCGCTCTGCAAAGTCCTCGGTGCACTTGGCATCAGCATGGAGCAGAGCCATCAAGAATATGACCGAAGCAGCCGAGAAGGCCAAGAGATGGCTGTGGATCCAGAAAGGAGAACCATGGGGGCAAGTCTCAGTCTGATCAGAGAAGGCTGGGTCGGCGGTGTCAAGGGTGTCTGATGGAGAATGACCCAAACCACCAAAGGAGTCCAGGTTACATTAGTGATGATGTGTTCAGATGCATCTTAAAAGGTATTCAAGAACTATTAAAAAATGTGAATATTGCTGAGCATCTAATTCATGGCATCTTAGAAAGACATTGTATACACGTATGCACACAGATAAAACACTTTTGATTCAGTGACATAGCTACTCTTCAAATCTGTGCACTTCATTCTGCCATTCCACCAAATCAAAATGGAATAAATAGTCTCCTTTAGGGCAATATCAATGCTTTTGTTGGCATAATTAAGTGACTTTTAGAATTATCAATTGCTGTTTCTCAAGAACGTACTCTAATATACTCAAAATTCCATTGAATAACTTAAAGAAAAAGTTTGTTTTTCAGTCAGAATAGTCACCAAGGTAACATAATCTATAATATAGTATAAAGTAATATAATCCAGGGCATTGTCCACATTCTACTTCAATTGCTAATATTCAAATTAATGATATTTAGAGTGACCTGTATATTTTTTTTTGTTTGTTTGTTCCTTTCAAGGATCGAGTTACTGCAAAGGCTACCTATTTGCTATCCATTTGTGTGTGCCATCCCAGGCACTGGGCCCATTGAAGCTAATGAGTCAGAGGTCAGTGGGTGTGGGTGGTCCTGCTCTTTGGAGCACAACATGAATCACATAGATTGTTGGTTTCATGTCACTCAGTGAACAATGTATCCACTCCACTATGGAGACTTAGTTTAAACATATTTCTATGTATATAATAACTATTATGGAGTCTAACACATTTTTGCTATTGAGAGAATTAACTTGTTTTGCAAAATCAAGGCATTAACTGTTTATTAATATCAATACATTTGCTATTAAATTATTGGTGGTTGATTTCAGTTGAAATTAGGAAATATTCTCTTATTTTTAAATGAATTGCATAGAATCCAAGCAGTGTGGTGCACAGGCAAAATCCAATTAGTACAAGTACAGCCTAGAGGGACTGGATTTATAGCATCATGTCATCACTCTACTGCTGTATATCTAGAGGAGAACAGAGAGTGGCTATTATCTAGGAAAATAGTGCACCTTCAAGGAGAACTCAGTGAACTGTCCATAAACCCTGCAGTAGTTTGTTTCCCTGCTTCACATGGCCCTGCATCATCGATTTAAACGTGAACCCGCCACAGTTAACACGATCACTTACATGTTTGTTTTTGTTGGTACATGCAAGAGGGACAGAGCTGTAAAAATCAGATGAACACCTCCTCGCTGTGTTAATTAAACACAGATGGTTTTTTTTGGTTGTTTTTTTTTTTTTATAGAACTCACTGTGGTCTCTCATGGCAAATTCACAGCAGAAGCTTTAAAAAAATGTTAAAAAAAACAAGAGCTGATCAAACTAGTGGCAGCTTTGGTGAATCCAGCATGCACAGCAGGATCTCCCATCTATCCATCTATCTATCTATCATCCATCTATCACCATGTGGCTGTAGGTTTTTGTTCCAACGAGTCAAGTGCACAAAGTTTGATCAATCAGCTGTCTCAAGACTCAGATCAGTTGATTAAATGGGTCTAGTCTTGTGTGCTGTTGCATGGTTGCAACAAAAACCTGCAACCACACAGCCCTTGGAATAGTTTGGACATCTATCTATCTATCTATCTATCTATTTATCTATCTATCTATCTATCTATCTATCTATCTATCTATCTATCTATCTATCTATCTATCTATGTCACTGGTGGTTTTGTTACGTTGTATAAAGAACACTAGCCAAAGTTCACATGTCCAGCCGCTGCCCAGTGGATTCACACATCATCCTCGGGGGGGTCTGTGGTTTGACAACCAGCACTTCCCCGGCCGTTGCACATCCTCGATGTCGTTTGACTGCGCTGCATTTCCCCAACCTGCAGTCGTCAGGGGTGGTCAGGGGTGGCCGGTGGCTCCCCTGCACTCAGGGCTAAAACAACAACGGAGCAGGAGACGCTCGGATGCACGGCGACGTTGTACAGCGCCGTTGTGGTTTTTTTATGTCGGTTTTTTATGCCACGTTTGAAGGATTGCTGTTATTGTATCACTGCAGACTGCTGCGGTGTTCCTAACCAATGGCTGTTTGCATAGAAAGCCAAAAATCAGTTTTTCACAAGTGTTGATTATTATTATTATTATTATATTTCTGGATGATAAGTTGATTGATGATAGTTATTTTTATTGTTTCCTCATTAATCTTAGGGAATCTTATGGTGTCCTCTGATATTTGAGCATAAGGTAACTTCTAATCAATGTAATCTGAGGGACTTTTTACACAGAATGTACAAATATGAACAATACACTGGAAAAAATGGATGTGTGCGGGAATTGTAAAAGTATACT
Organism: Lagocephalus sceleratus; assembly: GCA_911728415.1. Lineage (NCBI taxonomy): Eukaryota > Metazoa > Chordata > Actinopteri > Tetraodontiformes > Tetraodontidae > Lagocephalus > Lagocephalus sceleratus. The sequence goes on from CAJVRN010000011.1 coordinate 1,244,304, forward strand.
ACCAAAGGTTAAAGTAAATTAAAATATCAGCTAGTAATAGTGCTAGTAGTGCTAGTCGTGCATGTTGCATATTCGTCTACGAACCTCACCATAACATTTGCTGTGAAACATTTCTGTCAGTTTTAGAGTTCCCAGCAGCAGCAGATCATTCGTCCAGCAGATTATTGCCTCGTATTTAAGAGGAAAACCACAATAAAAATGACATATGAAACGGAAAAGCGTGTGAAAGCTAGAAAGGTCATAAGTTCAGATCCCAATGACGGCCCGGGGACCACCGTCGTCGAAGTCCCGTAAAAGCGGGAGCACTTCCTTTGGCAGGGTGCAGATTCTTCACAGGAGTGCACCTGAGTCGTTTAGATTTACCGCCAGCGTACTTGTGTTTATGTGTACCTCGCGTTCCTTTCATATCGTGACCATGACCTCCTCAAACGCTCCGAGAGGCGCACGCCGTAGCTTCTACTCTGTCGTCCACCTGATGGGCCAAGAGGACTTTGAAAACTAAACTAATGCTCCCTTGAAAATAATAACACCGCTAAATGAAATGACAAAACACAATCGAGGCCCCCGTCTTCACTCTGATGGATCGCCTAGCGTCTGTGCTCCATCACTAAACTAAAAATGACGGTAATGACTCTCGGAGAGACAGAAGACAGACTGGATGAGAGGAAAACGCCACGTCTGCATGCATAAAACACCAAATAACTAAATGTTCTGGTTTCTACGCGTTCCTAAATAATCTTTATATGCGCTACTCTGCCTGTTCACCGACAAAAGTGCCTCGGTCTTAAACCTGTCGTATGCCACGGAGGGGAGAGTTTACAATGTTAATATAATTCTTAACGTGTTTCCACTGGGAATAACCCGCGTTACTCGGGTCTGCTTTGTTTGTTTTTGGTATGTTAGCATCCGAAGGGTCTGGTGTACGGGAAGAGTCGCCCGACTTTCTCTATCAGCCTCGGCGAAGAATGTGTTTACAGTGGGTTTATGAGCTCAGGGCGAAACACTTTCTTTGCTTGTTTCTCAGCAGGGATATAAAGCGGAGGCAGAGCGGAACCGAGGAGGGCTGGATGGGGGCCAGAGTGGGGCCTGATGGCTGGAGCCCAGGACACATTAAGCTGTAATCGCGTCGTCTAGAAGTCGCCGCGGTGCTACAGTTTGCGAGGAGAAACTGAAAAGGTACAAAGACGGATGGATGGGTGGATGGATGGATGGATGGATGGATGGAGGAGTGGGTAGCTGGATGGATGGAGGGAGGGACGGTGGCCTTCAAAAGCATGAAGCGCACAGAACTATCTTATCGATCGGTGAGCTGTGGAAGCAGAACCAATCAGGCTTTGTTTTGGCTCCGACGCGAAGTACCTCATTTTTCCATGTTATTGGTGTTTTTCAGGAAAGCATGACAGCTGAAATAAGAAAATAATTGCTGGCTTATCTACTTTCGTGGCAGTAAAGAAGTAACATTTGTCATTACTCATTTGTCAAAGAGAGTGTAATAAAAATATAGAATAGTAATACTGAATGTTAAGCCTGTTCTGCAGTATTTATTCAGTTAAACAAGAATAGAATAGAATAGATGTTTAAAAAGAGCTTTCACAATCATGAATAAGACTCTAAACCTAAATGGAACTCCATGACGCCCCCTAGAGCTCAAAGGCACACAGAACGGTAGCTGATCTGGAGTGGGCCAGCTCTTTCTTCCTCATTCATTTTTGTAAAGAAACAGTTTGTTCTTGAATTCAAATGTGAGACGAGACCACAGGCCAGGGAGATTGAAAGGTTAAAACACTCTTGACCAGAACGAGCGCAGTTTCCTCTTAATCCCATCCTCTTCCACCAGATTAGTCTGAACTCCTTTGCAGGTCATACTCTAAGCAGATGAAAAAGCTAATTAATGCTTTTCTGTACGGTTTTACATTTTAATATAACTGCATTAATAACATAGCATCATTTTTATAGAGCCATGTGAGGAATTGTTAGTGTCATCACTGTAGCAATTACCATGTATTATGCAAATTACTTAAGTAATGATGTAGTTAAACATGCATTTATATCTAAAGAATGGCACAAGATGAACGCCTCAACAAGCCCAGACTCGTAGTTACAATATCAGGCTCTTGATATCATTGTACCTTATATATCCATGTATCTCTCCCTGATGTCAACAGACCATTTTCCTCGCAGACATGGACAATAATTATGAAAGATGGACAGCATTAAAGGTTTACTGAAACTATGTGTCTTTAACCTATCATTTATAATAATTTATCGGTATCGTGTGATTTATGAATTATCAAACATCCATTTGTACATCTGTATGAAGTAAAATTCTTTAGTTATCAAGTTAAGTGTTTGATATTTAGAAGTTGAACTGACGAATGCCCTTGTCAGCCGTACGTCTGTTTAGTTATTGTTTTTAACTTTACGCTGGAATGTCTTGCGTAATTTTGAGAGTTTGCCATTGGGGAAGTGCTGGGCTAATTTAAAGTTTTATTCTTTTAATCAGTTTTGTGCTCAGCGAGCAAAGTTTTGCAAGTGTTTCCTGCAGCAAAGCCCCGTTCCTCTGTGGCCAGGAGCACTTTGAATTGGATCGCAGTGTAATTTTTGTTCTGGCGTGTCATCACACAGGAAAAAAACCCAGAGAGTGAAGATTAGAGAAGATTCTAGCTTACAATAACTTATAAGTTTTCATAATAGTCTGTATTATAATCTGACGTACAATCTTTTGATTGGTTGTTAAGGCAACAGCTATAATCCAGCAGTATTTGCCACGGACACCTGAGGCTATATTAGGTTGTAATGAGCTGACCTGAAAGAACACAGCCCCCGCAGGTGGAAACATGCCTGCGATTCCTCTTGTATCGCCTTCAATACTAAAACGTGCAACATGTCACTTGTGCAGGAAAGTAAAAGCTTGTGTTGTGGTGAAAGAAGAGAACGATCTCCAAGTAACGGCAACGCCCAACAGCACATTAATGAATCATGCAACTTGATTCATGTATAATTCGATGTTTTCCGTATTAACGCAACAGATTCAATGAAAAAGAATGTGTCATATTTCCTTGTAAAGTCATCAAGGCGACCGTTACGATTCTTCAGGCATGAACAACCCTGAAGGTTTGCAGACTTGCTGTTCACGCTGCCATTGTCAATGAATCCAGTTTCTGTTAACCACTTTCAGTCCAGTCCTGTCTTGTCCCAGTAAGCCTCAATAACACAAGTTAGTCTCAAAATCAAGCACCTCCAAACGATCACCAGCCCATGACTTTATGCCTGGGTTTGGGTTGTGAAACTGGAGTACCCAGAGAAGAACCTTCTTGCTGTGAGGTGCAGCACCGTGATGCCCATTAATTGAGCAAATAGGATAAACAAAAGGGTTTGACCAGGAGTCCCTTTGATCATATACCGACAAACCTTGGGGCTCAACCATGATTAGTTTGAGAAGCCTGGTCGAACGCTGATTTGGTCGAGTACCAAATTCATTTTTCCCATTTGAAATACAGACAACAAACAATGCACACACACACAAGTCGATGTCCGAGCAGTACGGAGACCACGCGACCAAGTGGGCAGACCGCTTCGGTAGCTCGGCTATCATCAGGCGGCCGAGTAGGGCCAAGTTCAAGTTCCGGGTTTTTGTTCAGCCACCGGGTTGGCAAAAAGTTTGAACCTTTGGTTCGAGTACCAGTTTGTCCCAACTGTGAAACACTCTGGCACTGAGGTTTGTCTGTATGTCCGAACCAACCAAACCATCTTGCTACAGGACTCAAAAGATCCACTAGAGGCACCAACATGCTGGTGTTAGACACCACTGGAGAGCCAAGAGTGATCCACTAAGGGGCTCGTTGGAATTTGCTATTTAGAAAAAGCTGTGCGTATTCCGATTTTGGAGCTTCGAATCAAACTCAGCCATGAAAACCAAACTAATCAATTCTGTTGCGACTGCGTCCCCCAGGTTTGCGTGCCCATGAGGTCGTCCATGCTGGTCGTGTTCCTCCTCTTCAGCGCCCATGCTGCGGCCAGGACGGCACAGGAGCGGAGTCCGCAAAACAGCCCCAGCCCCGCCCCCTCCGTGGACCCCAAACTGTTCAACAAACGCCGCCACCTGTCGCCCAGGGTGCTCTTCAGCGCCGAGCCCCCGGACTCCGAGCCGGCGCGAGGCTCCCGGGAGGAGGCGCGGCGGCGGGCCGAGCTCCCCCAGCACCGCGGGCTTTACTCCGTGTGCGAGAGCGTCAGCGTCTGGGTGGGCAACAAGACCAGAGCCATGGACATCTCCGGCAACGAGGTGACGGTGCTGCCAAACGTGAACATCAACAACGTGAACAAGAGGCAGTACTTCTTCGAGACCACGTGCCACGCCAGCCAGTCGGGCGGCTCCAGCTGCCTGGGGATCGACGCCAGGCACTGGAACTCCAACTGCACCAACTCGCACACGTTTGTGCGCGCGCTGACTTCCTTCAAGAACCTGGTGGCGTGGCGGCTCATACGCATCAACGTCGCCTGCGTGTGCGTGCTGAGCCGCAAGTCCTGGCGGCAGTAAGAGCGCCCCAAACGCACGCGCACGGAAAACACACAGAGGATGAGAGTGAAACACAGTACACACACTGACACGACCAGCACAAATAAATTATTAATATTAAGGAGTGTGTGTGAACTTCAGGACTGGGTGAATTCATATCTAAAGTTTGTATCTATTGTTTTGACCTGTAAGAGAACCAATAAAATTAAGCCACGTCATGGAATATCTGACTTTTTTTTTTTTTTTTTGGAAGAATACAAAGGGTTAATGGTGGTTTAATAAATACTGATCTGGGTTCAGACAAACCCCAACATACATGCGTCCAGCTGGCCAACAGATATTGTTCAGAGGTTGGAAAAACACAAGAGCAGGGTACATTTTATGTGTATTTTCTGTTCTGAAATTTGGCTGACCACAGGACTTTTAAAGGCATCATAAAGTGCAATGTATGTATAACACAGCGTGTGCATGGGTTTAAATATCTTACTACCTTTAAAACACGGCAAGGCTTTTTTTTTTTAAAACAAACGTTTTGCTCTTCCATAAAAAGTAATTACTGTAACGTGACTGAGGTTTTGAAAATACTGCAGGTCTGAAAAAGCAAAATTTTTTGACAAACGTTGTATTTGATGTTGCTATTTATTAAACAATGTGATATGTACTGTGTGACTGAATGACTTATTAAACTTTTCTTTACGGTACAAAAATGAGAAAAAGCAAAACGCATGAGTCTTTACTGCCAGGAATTTGAGGTCTGGCCTTTCCATTTTTTTTGTGTCCTTAGTACCAGCGCACTCTTGCTTACGCTGGTGGTTACACAACAACTGAAATTTAAAATATCTGATGTAAATCAGGGGCAATTGGAAGAAGAAAGATTGTTTCTACAAAAATCTCAATCGAGTGCACTCAAAATACGATTAACTGTCGCCTTCTAGTGGACAAAAGTTAGAACGTGGTTAAAAATGATTTACTGTGTCCAATGTATACAGTGTACCCTCGCTATAACGCGGTTCACTTTTCGCGGCTTCGCTGCTTCGCGGATTTTTTTTCCAGTGCATTGTGCTCTGAATCCAGATTGGAGAACAGCAGGGGAAAAGGCACCTGCGGTCGCAACCAAAAGGCGGAGGAACAAGTTTGAACTTTGAAAGTGTTTGATTGTGAGGAAATGTTAAATCCTGTGAGAAAAGTGTATAAAAGTGTGTGGTTAGGGCTTTTACGGCCTTAAAACCTGTAAAATAATTGTAAAAAATAAAGCTGTTTACTTCGCGGATTTCGTCTATCGCGGGAAATTTCCAGAACGTAACCCCCGCGATAAACGAGGGTACACTGTATACCTAAATCTTGTTCAGCTCAACACTTTGCTTAAAGAACGTAGTGAATTATTAATATTGAGATTAGTGTAACAACGAAAAACAAAAAAAATACTAAAAAAATATATGTATTCTGATATATTCTTATTCAAAATTTTCTGGTGATGGGTCACTTTTATTATTGAGGTGGAAAGACCTGATTAAGGAAAAATGTCCTCACATCCTGATCTTTAGGTAGAAAGTCAGGCCATGTGATGCCAGCCTTTGACACATGGTTATTTTCTAGGTTTTGTGTAGTTACAGTGACATAAGGACCGTGATAAGAATTTAATTGGATTGATTTTACTGCTGTCTTCTTAATGTCATTGCCCCCTTCAGACAGATTGATAATAAAGACTCAATTCAATTCAATTCAATTCAATTCATTACAATTTTATTTGGATAGCACCCAATCGCAACAGCAGTTACCTCCAGATGCTTTACAAAATAGAGAATAAATACCTATAAATACCAAACTCTAGAACATTGACATACAGAGACCCAACATTCCCCCCATGAGTAAGCACATGGCGACAGTGGCAAGGTAAAACTCCCCTTTAACGGGAAGAAACCTCGAGCAGACCCTGACTGTAGGGGGGCGGCCATCTGCCTTGACCGGTTGGGTGGAAGAGACAGACAGAGACAGAGACAGAGACAGAGACAGAGACAGAGACAGAGACAGAGATAGAGACAGAGATAGGGATGCACAGCAATAACTGAACTATTGTAGAAACAGTGGTTTCTACAATAGAAACAGTGGTTTCTACAATTTCTACAATAGTGTTGAAAATAGCAAGTGTGCAGCTACAGTACAGTTAGAGAGTAGTATGTATACACTGACAGGTATATATCTCTAAATAAAACAGCATATGAATCAGAATAAGGATACAGATGTCTGGCGGTCCATCAGCATCACCTCCAGCTCCACTGGAGCCTTGACCTGTGGGCCCACAGAGCACTCTGGGCTGTTGGGGGTTCCACCTTGACACTTGACCATACAGGTAGTTGATAATAATTGACAACGTGAACACCATCTGAAACCACAAGCACTCTTCATCACACCACTACAATGGATCCAACTTTTACTCAAGTACAATTTTACATACTCTGACTAAATCTGTCACTGGTTGACTGAACAGATTTAGATTCTACATGGTATCAGTCATACTTACATTAAACAAGAGCTGATTGACACACTGTTGTCAGTGCTCAGACAGACTGAGGGAAAGCACTTTGTTCATTATTGAGGTTGTTCTGAAGAACAAAGGAAACTGTTATTGTTATACGACACTTGGGTCATCTCACATGTTTAAGGACATTGTAGAAGAACTAATGCAATAGAACTAAATTGAATCCACTCTAAGGATCTCCTCAATTGTCTTTGTTATTTAATCACATTTCTACTCACTTCCTGTCTAAATATCAGGAAAATAAAGCACACCAATCACTGATTGACTGAACAGATTTAGATTCTACATGGTATCAGTCATACTTACAGAAAACAAGAGCTGATTGACACACTGTTGTCAGTGCTCAGACAGACTGAGGGAAAGCACTTTGTTCATCATTGAGGTTGTTCTGAAGAACAAAGGAAACTGTTATTGTTATACTTGGGTCCTCTCACACGTTTAAAGACGTAGAAGAATGCCACCACCTGTCGCCCAGGGTGCTGTTCAGCACCGAGCCCCCGAACTCCGTTCCGAGTTCCCCCAGCACCGCGGGCTCCTCCTTAACTCAGGAAAAACTCTATGGTGGTCATGATGTTCTGAGGTCCTGAACCTCTCAGGGATAGATTGGACCATATGATCACTCTAGATCGGGGGTCGGCAACCCGCCCTAGTGGCTCCCTGAAGCTTTTTCAAAAATGTTTGGAAATGGAAAAAGATGAGAGAAATATGTTTTTTGTTTTAATATGGTTTCTGTAGGAGGAAAAATCTGATTTCTTTATTGCATTTCTTTAATTTCATCAAAGCAATGAAACATAATTCATTAATATTGTAATGAAGTTAAACTTGAGGCGGCATCGCACAACAGAGTAGTCATGTGGTGCGTCATTCTCTACAGGACGCACTACAGGAAAAATAAACATCTAATCATGAAGGCTCATTATGTATTTGTAGTTAACTTAGTCAGTTTGATATTAGGCTAATATAGCTACTATAGATACATACAGCATGTGTTGCCTTCATTATAAGGCTTATATAAGGCCTTTCATTTTTGCAGCTCCATACATATTTGTTTTTTGTTTTTTTGGGTCCAATATGGCTCTTTCAACATTTTGGGTTGGGGACCCCTGCTCTAGATGGGATGTCATTAACATCTAGTGTCTCTGTGAGGAATCTTGGAGTAACTTTTGACCAAAACCTCTACTTTAACTCACACATTAAAATAGTCTGTAGAAGTGCCTTTTTTCGCCTGAGGAACATCACAAGGATTCAGAAAGCTACTGACGCGACATGATGCAGAAAAGTTAGTCTATGCATTTGTTACTTCCAGGCTGGACTATTGTAATTCTTTACTATCAGGATGCCCAACTCTTTAAGAAGCCTCCAGTTGATCCAAAATGCTGCAGCCAGAGTTCTGACAGGTATTGACAATAGAGATCACATAACCCCTGTACTGGTGTCTCTTCATTGGCTGCCCGTTAAATTTAGAATCATTTTTAAAACCCTTCTTTTGACTTACAAGGTCCTTAGACGCCTAGCTTCATCCTACCTGGAGGAGCTAGTGACACCTTACCAGCCCAATAGACCGCTCCGCTCTCAGAACACTGGTCTACTTGTAGTTCCCAGAGTCTTTGGGAGTAGATTGGGGGGCCGAGCATTTAGCTACCAGGCCCCCCTGCTATGGAACCAGCTCCCTGTCCTGGTACGGGAGGCTGACTCCATCTCTACTTTTAAAATTAGGCTTTAAACCTACCTCTTTGAAAAAGCTTATTGTTACTAACCTTGTAGTTCCAGTTACTATCATAGACAGACAAATTATCATACTTAGGTTAGTATCTAACCACCAGGTTAAGATACTAGTTATGCTGCTATAGGCCGAGGCTGCCAGGGTCCAGAAACAGGATCACCTGATAGACCTCTGTCACCACACTGGTCATGGTTTGGTTCCTCTCCTCTCCTCTTCTCCCCTTTTCTCCTCTCCCCTCTCCTCCTCTCTTCTCTTCTCCTCTTTTCTCCTCTCCTCTGCTACCTATTCTATCCTCTACCTATTCTATCCTCTACCTATTCTATCCTCTACCTGTCCTTCCTCTTCTCCTCTCTTCTCCTCTCCTCTCTTACCTATTCTATCCTCTACCTGTCCTCCCTCTCCTCCTCTCTCTCTACCCAACTGGCCATCATCAGGAGGGTCCCCCTACATGAGCCTGGTCCTGCTCAAGGTTTCTTCCTGTTAAAGGGGAGTTTTTCCTTGCCACTGTTGCTTGTCTGGGGTTAGGTCCTGGGATTCTGAAAAGTGCCTTGAAACTATTTTTGATTGTAAAAGATGCTATAGAAATAAAGACTGATTGATTGATTGATTGATTGATTGATTGATTGATTTACTCCGTGAGCATCAGCGTCTGGGTGGGCAACAAGACCAGAGCCATGGACATCTCCGGCAATGAAGTGACGATGCTGCCAAACGTGAACATCAACAACATGAACAAGAAGCAGTACTTCTTTGAGACCACGTGCCACGCCGGCCAGTCGGGCGCCTCGGGGATCGACGCCAGGCACTGGAACTCCAACTGCACCAACTCGCACACGTTTGTGCGCGCGCTGACTTCCTTCAAGAACCTGGTGGCGTGGCGGCTCATACGCATCAAAGTCGCCTGCGTGTTCGTGCTGAGCCGCAAGTCCTGGCGGCAGTAAGAGCGCCCCAAATACACGCAAAATGATTTATTAAACTTTTCTTTACGGTACAAAAATGAGAAAAAGCAAAACGCATGGGTCTTTACTGCCAGGAATTTGAGGTCTGGCCTTTCCATTGTCTTTGTGTCCTTAGTACCAGCACACTCTTGCTTACACTGGTGGTTACACAACAACTGACATTTAAAATATCTGATGTAAATTAGGGGCAACTGAAAGGCGAAAGATTATGTTTCTACAAAAATCTCAATCGAGTGCACTCAAAATACGATTCACTGTCGCCCTCTAGTGGACAAAAGTTAGAATAGGGTTAAAAATGACTTCCTGTGTTCTATGCTCGCTCGCTAATTTCGAGTCTGTGGGTTTGTGTGTGGTGGTGTATTATTATTTATTATTATTTGTAATTACTGACCTTATGAACTCCTGCGATCAACAACCCAACACCCTTGATCTTACACTCTCACACCTACATGATAATTGCATGTGTGCGCACACTCACAAACGCAGAGACACATGCGAACACACATGCACACATACACACACAGAGCTTTACACATGGTACCACACTTCATCTTTTACTGGCTCAACATGCAGAAGCAAGTAGCCTTTTCCCCTGGGAAACTTCAGGTCGTGTTCCGCAAGGGGCCTCTTGGGTTTCTCCTCCAGGAGCCACCTGATGAAGCCAAACGGGTGACTTCTACTCCTCAGGACAAGTCTGCAGCCATGAGGGAGGACCTCGTACGGCAGAACGCTTTGGCCGTCGTCCGGCAAAGAGGGGGGAATCCCTCAGATAAGGTGGAGGTGCTGGGAGACTATGTCCTGCAGTTTGGTAGATATAAAGGGAAGTCATTCAGATGGCTTTTGGAGAGTGATGTAGGATACACCGTGTATCTTATCAAGAATGTGCCGAAGGAGGAAGCAGCAGGTCTTTGTATGGCTGAAAGCCACAGTAAGGACAGCCTACAGTCATTTGTGAGTGAAGCCCTCAGTTTCCAAGAAATCCAGGCTCTTCTCACTTATGAGGCCAGAAGAGGGGATAGAGTGACTGCCTCATCTGAAGATGACCAGCTGGTTGGATTTAGTGCCCAAGCCAAGAGCACATGGAAGGAGATCTGGGATAGCAGAGGTGCTGGCTATGCCGATTTTGCGCAGCCTTCCAGGTACACGAATGTTCAGGTTGCGGCAGTACCTGCTGAAGTACCTGCAGTCCACCACATGTTCCATACCTGCTGAGCATCCCATGAAGGCCCCAGCTGAGCTCCTGGGTATGCTAATTCCATCAGGTGACAAGTTCAACTTTGGGAAAAGGCTTTTTTCTTTTCTACTAATAACCTGTGGCCGGTATTTCTGTCATGCTATGCCAGTAGCAGCAGCCGCCATGCCGAGAGTACCACCAGGAGCAAAGACAGGTTTCTGAAAAATAGGTTTGAGAGCTGGAGTTCCATTCCTTTCCATGATGAATTCCTCTCCAAATCTGAAACTTATCTTATTATTTTTGTGTTCTTGATGTTCCGGCCGAGTTCCTTTAATAGAACTCTTCATATGTTGGTGTGATAATAACCGTCGTAAGGACTATGAATTGATCCGTGCAATGATGAACTGATATTGACTACAGGGAGGGTAAGTGTTTGTTTTTGTTCTCTTTGCATGCTTCGTTGAAAAACAGTTTTGATGCATGGGGTACTAACGCACGAATGCATGCTTGTTGCCCGAGTCACAATGATCCTCCTGCTCGGCCTCGAGAGTGGTGATTAGAGCGGTCACTTCAATTGGTGTGAATGAGACGATTATACTATTTTAATTATGTAAAATTCTAAAAAGCAGGAGGAGTAACGATAAGGCTGCTTGAATGCCTACTAATAACGGCGTTTTCACAACTCATTGAATCTGAACTGACTAATGTTTTCTTTTTAGTTCCATCTGCCACACGCTCCAAACCCCCACCTGGAGATACCGCTGATCTACAGGCATCACTAGTTGATGGTAAAAACACTGTAATACTGCTCACCCAATCAAGTGTTCTGCTAACTGCAGCTGCATTAAATAAAGTAATTTCATTTTTGAAAATAACCTGCAGCTGTTCCAGCTTCACCAGGTGTGAAGAGGAAGAGACTTGTGCCCCTCCCTCCACAGCTGGCCTTCCTGGTGACAGAGAGAGAGGGTCTCACAACGGTAGAGGAGCCCCACTCAACTTCTGATATTCTTCAGATAACTTCAGACTTCCTTTTTTTTTATTTAGGGCTGATAAACAACCTGATATCTCTGTAATGTACGGCCGACTGTTCTTTACATGTTTTCATCAGGTCAAGTGACTGTCATTTCTTAACAGCAAGTCTGCACTTGTTTTCGGGACCCGACACTTGCACGGCACAGACCTCTGCCTCCTTTGACGGACTCTACCGAAGACAAAAAGAATAGTATGTTAAATCATGTAAATTTGCCCCTTCTGTGGGGTGTTGGACAAATCATAAAGTGTCCCAGGTTAATTAAAATAGACACGTTTCTTTGTCACTGACATGAAATCTGATGTGTAAGCTCTGGATTGAAACTGTCCATGTGTCCGAGACGCGTGTTTGTTTCCTTGTATCGTGTGTTTATATCATGTGAGGTCAAAGTCGTCTATCCAGTGATAATAACTTTGTTGTTCAACTGTCTTCTTTACTTTATCCCAGTTCCCGTAGCTCCTGTTCCTGTGCCTGTCCCTGACCACGGCATCAGCATGTGGAGCTGTTCTCAGCATCAAAAGCTGTGGATGAGGACGGAGCTTCAAGAACTTGGGTTGTGGCCTGGGTCCCGACCAGTGCATAACCCCGGGAACGCAATTTCTCCTTCCTCTCTTCCTCCTCAGCCGGAGCTCCCGGACATGGTGGCTGAGCTCCCGTCCCCCAACTTTTTCCAGCTCCCTCCATTTCTCATTTGGAAGTCAGAGAGCCACATCATGGTCAGGCTGAGGAACAATTACATCCTGCCGTGCCTCCATAGCTGTCCTCGTCTTTAGGTGGTCTCTGCAGGAGTGGGAAGACCTTGAGTGATGGTCAGCGACCCTCGATGGGTGGAGAAGCTGCCCGTGCGCTTTATCAACCGTTTGCCTGCATTCCTGACGTACAAGAAGGCCGTGTGCAAGTCGGTAATGGATGAACTGCGGCGTTCTGGCAAGTCACCAACTGATATGGCGAACCAGGTGAATGAGCCCATGCACCTCAAGTATGAATGAGCTCACCTGGCATATCCGCACGGCGTTCAGAACGTCAGGGATGCCGAGGCTGGCGCGCACGGACAGAGAACCATCGGCCAGTGCGTGAGGAAGGAAGATCGGCCACGGGTCGTACGAGGACCGAGATGGTTGGGGTGGGGCATCTGTGTCCGGATTCTACCTGACTGATTGCCTGAGTTCAAGCCTCTGTAGCCATCTTTGACCAAGCTCCTCCGGGGCACATTCGGGTAGGTTTTCAGATCAGACCGCACGAGAAAGGTGGGAAGGAAGGTGACGTTGGCATCTGGAGCCATGTCCGGTTTTACAGTGATGAACGAGAACTGGCTCATTGTGTCCTGGGTGCTGGTTCAGTCAGAGAGATCCTTGCAACTGATGTACCAAGGAATGTCCAAGAGGTACAGAGAGGCTGGGGTGGAAAAGGCAGTGATACCACTGGATGGACAGGTGAGATCAGCGATCTTTGCTGTCGTTCAAACTGAAAAATGCTCTCTGCAAGTCATTTTCTTTGAAGAAATTTGATATTTAATGTTACACTTCTTCCTTTAAATCTCATATTTTTATGTCTGTGCCTCGCATTTAGGGATTGCTGAGCTCCATTTAAGATCTCGCCCGGACTGCGTCCCTGGTGAACATCTGTGCTGGGATGCCTGCAAGACCACTCCTTCTATTGTTGCAGTAGCCACCTCTGGACCACTGTCCAACACCTGCGCCTCACGGGCACATTGCAACAGCAGCATCGTTGTGAAGCTCGACTTGTTTCACTGCATAAGGCGCTTTGGACGAGAGTGCACCTCTGAGCACCATCCTTTCTTCAGCCTTTTCTGCCAGCTCCTTTCTGCCGCCTTCTCTGTGGTCGATCAGGAAGACCTGAAGAGGCTCCGTGATGCCTACGAGTTCTGCGGAATCCGTCCGGCCAACCCCACCAAACGGCACTTACGAGAGCACTGCAGAATTAAAATTCCACAGCCCGCCGAGCTGCTGGAGAGAGCGGAGAGAGTTCTGCAGCGCTTTCACCTGGCCACAGACCCCAATGATGTCCCACTCTTCAAGCCATCCATGCTGAAGACGTGGCACATTCAGAGGGTTCACATCCTCCGTGGTTGCCTCAGTGACCCAGAGCTGTCTGTGGGGATAATGTACAGGGACGAAGGGACCCTTCAGCTCAACCACGTAGCGGGCGAAGGGGCCAAAGTCCCCGTCTGGATCCCTGTCTGTGGTACATCTCAGGAGGAGGGCTACCATTTCCACCAGGCCCAGTGGGTCACGGGTACGCAGGTCTCCCCTGAACTGTTCCAGGCCCAGGCCATGTTTTTGAGAGTGGCATTTTGGAATCCAGGCTTTCGAATGATTGAAAATAAATCGATTTAGTTAGGTTGTGGTCAATGTATCGCAATTAATCATTTTTTGATGTGTTAAATATTACACTTTCTGTTATTAAGGGATCAATATTAATGTGTTTTCTCAACAGCCCATATTGCGCTTATATGATTTACTGAGGATCCATTATTGCTTTGTTTGTGTTCCAGAAGTCTCTCGAGTTTTGCCCCTGCCGCTGAAGTCCTCACCGAGGAGTGCCCGCACTGGACCCATAAAGACTGGTGGTCGAGTGTTTATCTTGGACCACAAATGCTGGACTCTTCCCATGAAAGACACTATAGACAGTTTGCTGCAGAAGCATCATGGGACGAAGGACATCCTGAGGCTTGTGGATCGAGACTAGCTGTAGACCAGTTCTTCTCCGAACACCAGCCCAAAGAAGCTCCTGGAGACCCGACAGCTGTGGTACTCCTTGACAGTGAGGAGAAAAACAACCAGCGTTCCTGTGGTCACCATGGAGACAGGTGTTGTCACTCCTCCCACAGCCGCCGACCAGAACAGAAGATGAGACAGACGAAAACCTGTCTCCCCTTTGGACAGCCCTCGGTATGGGACTGATGGATCTCCCATCCACTTTTTCTATCAGCAGGGTCCTGTTCGCTACTTCTACTGCTCAAGGAAGGTGCATCAGACTTATGCTGCTGAGGGACTCTCTGACCCTATATGTATATTCTCATTCAATATTTTCTGGTGATGGGTCACTTTCATACTCAAAAATATTATTGAGGTGGAAAGACCTGATTATGGAAAAATGTCCTCAGATCTTGATCTTTAGGCAGAAAGTCAGACCATGTGAGGCCGGCCTTTGATGTTTATTTTCTAGGTATTGTGTAGTTACAGTGACATAAGGACCATGATAAGAGTTTAATTGGATTGATTTTACTGCTGTCTTCTTAATGTCATTGCCCCCTTCAGGCAGATTGATAATAAAGACTCCATTCAATTCAATTCATTACTATTTTATTTGTATAGCACCCAATCGCAACAGCAGTTACCTCCAGATGCTTTACAAAATACAGAATGTAAATACCAAACTCTAGAACATTGACATACAGAGACCCAACATTCCCCCCATGAGTAAGCACATGGCGACGGTGGCAAGGTAAAACTCCCCTTTAACGGGAAGAAACCTCGAGCAGACCCTGACTGTAAGGGGGCGGCCATCTGCCTTGACCGGTTGGGTGGAAGAGACAGACAGAGAGAGACAGAGACAGAGACAGAGACAGAGATAGGGATGCACAGCAATAACTGAACTATTGTAGAAACCACTGGTTTCTACAATAGTATTGAAAATAGCAAGTGTGTAGCTACAGTACAGTTAGAGAGTAGTACACATGTGTGTATACTACTCTCATATACATACATGTATACATATGTATACACTGACTGGTATATATCTCTAAATAAAACAGCATATGAATCAGATAGGATACAGATGTCTGGCAGTGCATCACTCTGGGCTGCTGGGTGTTCCACCTTGAAGGTAGTTGATAATAATTGACCAAGTGAACACCATCTGAAACCACAAACACTCTTCATCACACCACTACAATGGATCCAACTTTTACTCAAGTACAATTTTACATACTCTGACTAAATCTGTCACTGATTGACTGAACAGATTTAAATTCTACAAGGTGTCCGTCATACTTACAGAAAACAAGAGCTGATTGATACACTGTTGTCAGTGCTCAGACAAGCAGACCCTCACTGTAGGGCACCGGCCATCTGCCTTGACCGGTTGGGTGGAAGGGACAAATAGACAGAGACAGAGACAGAGACAGAAATAGGGATGCACAGCAATAACTGAACTATTGTAGAAACAGTGGTTAATAACTGAACTTTTAAAACGTGGTAATAACTGACTATTTGAAACGTGATTAACTACTAAAACGAATAACTGAACTATTGTAGAAACAGTGGTTAATAACTGAACTATTGTAGAAACAGTGGTTTCTACAATAGTGTTGAAAATAGCAAGTGTGCAGCTATAGTACAGTTAGAGAGTAGTATGTATACACTGACAGGTATATATCTCTAAATAAAACAGCATATGAATCAGAATAAGGATACAGATGTCTGGCCGTCCATCAGCGTCACCTCCAGCTCCACTGAAGCCTTGACCTGTGGGCCCACAGACCACTCTGGGCTGTTGGGTGTTCCACCTTGACACTTGATCATGAAGGTAGTTAATAATTGACAAAGTGAACACCATCTGAAACCACAAGCACTCTTCATCACACCACTACAATGGATCCAACTTTTACTCAAGTACAATTTTACATACTCTGACTAAATCTGTCACTGATTGACTGAACAGATTTAAATTCCACATGGTATCAGTCATACTTACAGAAAGAAAACAGCTGATTGACACACTGTAGTCAGTGCTCAGACAGACTGAGGGAAAGCACTTTGTTCATTATTGAGGTTGTTCTGAAGAACAAAGGAAACTGTTATTGTTGTTATATGACACTTGGGTCCTCTCACATATTTAAGGATGTAGAAGAGCTAATGTAGAAGAACTAACCTGAATCCACTCTAAGGAGCTCCTGGGTTGTCTTTGTTATTAAATCAAATTTCTACTCACTTCCTGTCTAAAGATCAGAAAGATAGATCACACCAGTCACTATCTTCCTGATCTTTAGCACTTTGTTCATCATTGAGGTGGTTCTGAAGAACAAAGAAAACTGTTATTGTTATACGACACTTGGGTCCTCTCACGCGTTTAAGGACATTGTAGAAGAACTAACCTGAATCCACTCTAAGGATCTCCTGAGTTGTCTTGTTATTTAATCATATTTTTACTCATTTCCTGTCTAAATATCAGGAAAATAGAGCACACCAATCACTGATTGACTGAACAGATTTAGATTCTACATGGTATCAGTCATACTTACAGAAAGAAAACAGCTGATTGACACACTGTTGTCAGTGCTCAGACAGACCGAGGGAAAGCACTTTGTTTTTGTCACCACCACAAATCTATCCAGCTCTGTTTTCAGAGCTGGATAGATTTGTGGCAGATTGTTTCCAAATCTTCCCCAGAAGCAGCAGAGGGTTGTTCACTGAATACAGAGCAAAAAAGTGCAATCATCTGTTTTTCAAGACTCCACTTTTTATGTTGTAAAGGAAACTTCGGAAGAATTGGTGGTTGATGTGTTTGAAGCATACCTAAAGAAATGTCCAACAAGAAGCTCCACTGATGCAGCATGGGGGCTCATAGAACCAGAAGTATAGAATATCAATGGGCAAGTCATCTGCAGTCTGTAGGATCTCCTCCAGCCTAGAGACCCAAATTACTCTGACTACTACTTCATTGGTTTGATTTTACTGCCCTTGTGTCAGCTCTCCATTCAGGCATGTGACTAATAGAAACTCACTTGTCCGGTTCTCCATGTCAATCATGACATCCTGCAGGGCATTCGGCGCCTCCAGCTCTGCATGGTGGTACGGCTGGACACCATCTGAAATCACAAACACTCATCATCACAAAATACAAAAATCAATCCATTAAATATTAAAATATAAAATGATCAAAAATGCTTAGATCATACTAGCACAGTCAGCTCATTTGTATCAAAGCCCATTTGATCATCAAAGGACCAAGCGCACATACACACACTCCTTGTATTTCTATCTCTGTGAGGACTTTTGTTGATATAATATCTTACCCACCTCCTCACCCTAACCCTAACCATCACAACTGACCCTAAACCTACACTGATTTTTGAAGCATGTCATTCACAATTTATAAATGTTGTTATATAATTATAATTATTATAAGCATGTTTTATATATATATAAGTTGTGTTTAATTATATAATAATATTTCATTTTACATAATGAATAGTTTAAGTTTAATAGTTGTTAATAATAACTTTATAAACCATCTAATTATGTTTATTAAATGCTCATTGTAAAGTTGGAACTGACTTTTTAAATGGTTTCAGATTAAATTGAATATAGTTATTAGTATATAGTTAATAAAAAATAATTAAAAAAAATTGTTATAGTAAAATAAAAAAATTGGTTCATAAACCATCCTTAAACACTACTTGGGTTGTTATTTTACAGTTGCAACAGATGTTGTGAATGGTTAATAAATATTTCATATATAATCCGATTGCATATTGGCTTTTCTCTTGAATATGAGCATCAAATCATTCAATAACTAGAAAGCACTTGGAGAGCGCAGACCTCCAGTTCTTCCTTTTCACATTTCCAACAAATCCTCAAAATGTCATCAAAATCAGTCCATAACTTTTTGAGTTATGTTGCTAACAGCCAAACAGACAAACACCGGCAAAAACATAACCTCCTTGGCGGAGGTAATAAATTGTGTTCGCTGTGTCACTGGGAGCATTACTTGATGGAAGGCTAGTGAAATATTATAAGCGTCCCTAAAATATTTATAGGGTAACATTAGGGAGAAGAAAATAGAATAGTAGGCACAACTAGGTTAATGCAGCAATTGGAAAATTCGATGCAGTAGCAGATATAGAGACGAATCGTTAAAAGTAGAGGCAGCAGCAAACAACAAGGCAAAAAAAACAAAACAAAAACCAACAGAACAGGCACTGCTGTTCTGTGTGCAGAAAGGAAACCAGCTCCAATTTTGGGCACTTCCGAAGCCGTTGTGTCCTAGACACGCGCGTGCCGGACACATTTTTTGCCTGCGTCACTACGACATCCTGTTTCGGCCGTGTTGTTTCGGTGATAAAAGTGTTTCGACATGTGTGTATGCGTGTGCGAATGACTCACGTTCACGGGCCTCTGCTTGAAGCAAAAAAAAAGAAAGAGCCGTCCTGTGATCCGATACGACAACCTTATGACTCTCGGTGGACCCACTTGGAGGAGCAAAACGTGTTTCTGCATGGGAAAATCCCCCGAGCTTATGATTCTGGATATGAGACTCAGAGCTTTGACCACAGGGGAACCCCCTTCTTGTGATTGTGACCCGTGAACCGAACATACATCATTCGTGAGAGATGTCCCCTTATTCTCTCTAGAAAACTATTTTGGTAGAGAGAATTTGGGACATGAGGCTGTCATGTTGAAATTGTGTTCTCGGGTGTCTCTGAAGCTCTTCTCTGGACCTCTGCAAAAAAACAAACAAAAAACAAAGAAATGGGTTGTAAAAAGGCTCATACTGATGTAGACTTTGACTGTCCACAAGACATTACAAGTGAATACATACATTACAAGTGAATCCATACATACACATCTTTAATTGCCAAGAGAGAAATACAGCAGGTAATAAACCGGGTAATATGAGCTCATAGGAATTCCTGGTGCATCACAAATAGTCCTGTTATACCAGGGACTAAAGTCTAGAAGTGCCAGTACTCCATAACACTGCCTACTGGCCCATTTCAACCACTGGATTCCAGGCCTGGAGGGCTTCAATGCAGGAACTAATGCCCTGATTTTTCATTTCAAATTGCGAAGGTGAGAGTTTATGTAGGTCGGTAGGTGAGCCGTGAAACCAGTTACCCTCAAAATACTGGCCTTTCTTGTGAGAATAATTGGATCCTTTGCCATTCCTAAGGCCATTATTCCACTCGCCTATGTAAATGCTTTTATTTGCATAGCACTTAATGCCTTGCCCATGTTGCCGGTCATTCAACCAGTCTCCTGCATACACGTCACCATTGGGATAATACATCCTTCCCCAGCCGTTCTGGTGGCCCTCAACCCAGTCACCTTCATAAACGGCAGAGTTATCAGCAAAGTAAAGTCCCATCCCATGCATTTTTCCATCTTTCCACTCTCCAGCATACTTCACTACATATTTTTTGGATTCTGGATCCAGCACTTTTTTAATACCTGTTCCGTCAGGTTTTCCAAATTTCCAATATCCTGTATACATGGAACCACTCTTGTTCCAAACTTGAATTCCATAGCCATGTTTTTTATCATCCAGCCACTCACCTGTGTATTCACCGAGTGAGTATTTGTCAACTGAATAAACTGTATGATGTGGTCCATTTTTCATGGCCATTTTCTCTTTTAGTTTTGTTGCAGATACTTTTCCTCCTCCTGTTTTCATGTTTGCTACACTCACAGGAATCGGTTTCTCTTTGAGTTTGATGGCAGAGACTTTTTCTCTCTGGGTTTTCATGTTTGACTTAGTTGGTAATCTTTTCTCCTTTTGATTCAGAGCAGATTCTTTCCCCTCCTCTGCTTTGTTTGCACGAAGGGGTAATTTCTTCTTTTTCAGCTTCAAAGCAGATGCTCTTCCTCGCCCTGCTTTGTTTGTCATAGTTTGTGACTTTTTCTCTTTCAGAACCATTGCAGATTGGTTTCCTTGCTCTTTGTTTGCCATAGTTTAGAATTTCTTTTTATATATATGGACATATAATGTGTGTGTATTTTTTCTTAAATTACTACTACTACTTATAATAATAATAATAATGTCAGCTATATTTGTATATTATTTACAATCAACATCAAAGCATTAAGCTCAACTTTTGCTTTAAAGGTTTCACATATATTCATATTAGGCCCATAATGTTGACATTAAATGTAAATAATTTTCATATTATCAAAGTGCCTTAAAGTTTTAAAGGGCAGCAAATGCTCTTGTATCTTAATTATCATTAAATGCATTAGCATAGCTTTATTGCAGTATGACTTTGGTGGCATTTGGTACTGACATTCATAGAAATAGTTGAGTACTTGTAAATGCATTAGCCAATTTGGTGAAATAAAACACAAAAGTAATTAATCATGTGTTACAAAAAAGAAAGGTATTTCAATTATAAGCATGCTATAGCATTACATTTTACATTTCTGTTCACCAAAAAAGTAAATAAACAACATTTCATATCTTAACACACACACAATTGTGAGGGCAGCAGAACCGGTGCAGCTCGTCTGTCATGCACCATGTCCACCTCCCTCAGTGTTTTCACGGAGGCACAGGTCAGACAGACTCCCCGTCCTTTCATGTCTGAGCCGCCGTCATTGTGGATTACTCTGAGCTCCGCCTCACCAATCACCCCCAACAGATGCTGCAGCTCAACCGCTAACTAGCTCCCCGGAGCTTATCGTGCCTCAGCTTTGGCGGCCAGGCTTGACGGCACCGGTTCTTTGTTGCTGCTTTATTTGGTGGGCCTGCTGCCGGGTCTGGCTTCCCCCGCCCTGAGTGATGAGGTGGCGGGGATGCTTCATGCGGCTGACATGTTGCTGAGGGGGAACAAGGCGCATGCCTTGGCCCTTGGTCAATCCTCTGTGGTCTAGGCCAGGGGTCGGCAACCTTTAACACTCAAAGAGCCATTTCCACGGAAAAGTCAACAGCTGGAACCACAAACACTTTTTGACATCTGAAATGAAGATGTTTTATGTATGTGTATATATATATATATATATATATATATGTATATATGTGTGTGTGTATATGTATATGTATATATACGTGTATATATACATGTATATATATGTATATATATATGTATATATATGTGTGTGTGTATATATATATATAGTATATAGTAGTATATATATAGTAGTATATATATACTATACCAGTATATTACAAGACACATGCTAAAACATACAGTAAAAAAAGCAACGGAAGCAAAACAGTGACTTTCATCAATGTAATTAAACAAAATATATTATAAATATTCCTCAGCATGTCACTTTACCGGTGCCATGTCAGGGGGATACCGGAACACCGCAGATTTTGGAACTCAATCCTCACAAGGCGCGCCGTATTAAAGGGCACACTGTTGTTTTTGAGAAAATTTCAGGGTCTTAAGTGCGCCTTATGGTTCGGAAAATACGGTAACCAATATTGATCCATATATAAGGTGCATCGGATTATAAGGCGCACTGTCGGTTTTTGAGAAAATTAAAGGATTTTAGGTGTGCCTTATAGTGCGGGAAATACGGTAATTTATTTTCCAAAACCACGCAGAGCCACAACATAAGGATGAAAGAGCCGCATGCAGTTCCAGAGCCGCGGGTTTCTGACCCCTGGTCTAGGCCAGTTTTCTTCAACCACTGATGTGCCGTGAGATATCATCAGGTGTACCACGAGAAATGATCCAATATCACTTTTTTTAAAATTAACATTTATTAATCACTATCTTCAAATATTATGTCATTGTCGAGTGTCTGGGCTGTGATATATAATGACTTGCAGAGCAATGTAATAATCGTCTGGGAACAGGTAGCTAATCCCCTTGTTCCTTCAATTAGTGATGCACGCGAGAGGTCGCGGTGGCAGTCACGGAGAAGTTTTTAAAAAGGACAACTGCAGACTCCAAACTGGGTCCTGGACAAGATTCTGACCCAGATGAAGGCCCTAGTGTGAGCGGTGGTAAAAAGCAGGCAAAGGCGGTGAGCTCAAGGCAATACAGTGAAAGCTACTAGCTTTCGCTTTATATTTACTCTTCGCCAGGGATGAGACGAAACCTACTCCATTATGTCTGCCGTGTGGCGAGAAGCTGGATATTGGCTCTGTGTTCATTTAAACAGGCTCAGGTTTCACACTGAGTATAAATATTGAGAAATTATATTATAATTATATTATATACTGTACAGAAAGTTTTGAAACATTTTGGGTTGGTGGTGTGCCACAAGATTTTTTCCAATGGAAAAAAAAAAAACATGCCGTGGCTCAGATAAGGTTGAAAAGCACTGGTCCAGGCACAGCACTAGATCTGGCCGTCACAGTCTAACCTCACTGACCAGGAGTTCATTGCTGTGCTGACTGCTCTCGGGTTGCCCCGTGAGGTCTCTTCCCACCACCCTCCTCGGGAGGCAGCATTGGAGCAGTCACGCCGAGGGAGCTCGTATTTACGCTGGGGTCGGAGGGGTCTTTTCCCGGCCGGCTCGGCGGCCTCTGGGACACCGTGGACGGCCACCCGGGGGATTCCTGGTGTGGGGCGGCCTGGCTTTCGCCGTGGCACCGGCGGGAGCTGGTGGGCAGCCCCGCCGTTGACAGCTGCCAGCCTCCTGCTACGTGCTTCACTTTTCAGCACCTGGCTTAATGGCGCCGGTGAACTCTGTGTCCTTGGATGCTGATTATACCGGAATCAGGATATGGACTCCACAATGATTTCTGGAATCATTACCCGCTCTTACACAACAGGCCGTCAGTCCCTTGTGGCAGAGGTCGTGGCACGTCTTCAGAAAGGGGCGATTGCCCTGTACCCAGCAGCAGGAAGCCCCACGAGTTTTATTCAACCCTTTTTTTGGTTCCAAACAATGACAGCAACATCCTTCCCAATCTTGCACTTGAAGGGTGTGCACTTGTTATTAATTCTGTAGTTCCAGTTACTATCATAGATAGACTAATGATCACACTTAGGGGGTCGTCTAATCGTCAGGTTAAGATACTAGTTATGCTGCTATAGGCCAAGGCTGCCGGGGTCCAGAAACAGGATCACCTGACAGGCCTCCTCACTGGTGATGGTTTCCTCTCCTCTCCTTTCCTCCTCCTCATTAAGCAGACTAGTTATGCAGATTCCTGTGTAGTTTTCCCCCCCCCCTCTATTTATTTACAGGTATCGCCGCCGTCGGAGCTGCATGACAACATCTGGCCCGCCGACCTGTTGTATATTGTATTTTTGTATCTCTGTGTATGTTTTCTGTGTTCTGTGCCTCTCCTCTCCTCTCCCTCTTCTTCCTCTCCTCTCCTCTCTCTCTCTCTACCCAGCCGGCCATCAGCAGGAAGGTCCCCCTACATGAGCCTGGTCCTGCTCAAGGTTTCTTCCTGTTAAAGGGGGGTTTTTCCTTGCCACTGTTGCTTGTCTGGGGTTAGGCCCTGGGATTCTGGAAAGCGCCTTGAAACAATTTTGATTGTATAAGACGCTATAGAAATAAAGATTGATTGATTGATTGATTGATTGATTGATTGAAGGGGGTCAATGGCTTCCTAACCCCCCCCTCCCCCATGTGTGGCCAGAGGCTATTGGCGGTGGTGTCTCAGATTTTGGGGTTGCTTCATATGCGGCCTCTGCCAAGTCGGGTTGCCGTGCGGAAGGTGAGCACCCACAAGAACTGGCTATCCCGGTGTCTTCGATTTGTCTCCCGGCTCTGGAATGGGGGCACCGCTCACGGGTGACAAAACCTGATGCCTCGGAGGCAGGCTGGGGATGCCCTATTGGGGAACCACCTGACGCAAGGCCCTTGGGGGCCCCTGTGGAGAGGGTCTCACATTAACCCACTTGAACTGGAAGCTGTGTATCGGGCCTTAATGTACACTACTTCCACTCGGCCATTCAGGGGGAAGCATGTCTCCGGACTGACAAATCAACCGTGGGTGCTCACATCAACCGCTAAGGGGGTGTGGACGTGGTCTCTGCACATCCTCTTCTGGGCTCATGCTCAGGGGATGTGCAGGAAGGCCATTTACTTTCCAGGAAGGGTGAATGTTTCTCCTGTCCAGGATCTGTTTTATGCATTTTCCTCCTCTCACACGTCCCTCTACGTTCAGTTCACTTCAGTACAGGGAGAAAGATATTCATAGTTATGTCCCCAACAGTAAATACTGTGGTCACAGTCATCTGAAGCCAAATGAAACACTTCTCCCCTGCCCACAGAGGCAGATAGAACTCGGCTGACCACAGCCACACCACGCAGTCTGCTCTGGCTGTTGAGAAACTGCGCAGAGCAACATGCTGCAGCATGACATTTAGATAAATGAGCACTAACGATAAAGTACACATGTTATAGACAGCTACAGCAAAACCCAGAAACATGATCACCTGACAGGCCTCTGTCACCCCACTGGGTCATGGTTTGGTTCCCTCCTCTCCTCCTCATCAAGCAGACTAGTTATGCAGATTCCTGTGTAGTTTTTCTGACACCCCCCCCCCCCCATTTATTTATTTATTTATTTATTTATTTACAGGTATCGCCACCTTCGGAGCTGCATGATGACATCTGGCCCGCTGATCCGTTGTATCGTGTGTTTATGTGTGTGTTTCTGTGCTCTGTGCCTCTCCTCTCCTCTCCCTCTCCCTCTTCTCTCCTCTCCTCTCCTTTTCCTTCTCCTTCTTCTTCTTCTTCTCCTTCTCCTTCTCCTCTCCTCTTCTCTCCTCTCCTCTCCTCTCCTCTCCTCTCCTCTCTCTACCCATCTGTCCATCAGCAGGAGCGTCCCCCTACACGAGCCTGGTCCTGCTCAAGGTTTCTTCCTGTTAAATGGGAGTTTTTCCTTGCCACTGTTGCTTGTCTGGGGTTAGGCCCTGGGATTCTGTAAAGCACCTTGAAACTATTTTTGATTGTATAAGACGCCATAGAAATAAAGATTGAAAGATTGAAACCCATCACATCAGACAGGCTACAATATAAAAGCAGTTGGAAAACATTGTGGAGAATTTTTTTTTTTTTTTTTTTTTTTTACCAATTTCAATTAAGAAAGTATTCAAATTTATCTTCAAAACACCACAGAACATTAATGTCTGAAGGCAGTTTTTTTCTTTCTTTTTTTTTTTTTTAACTGTTCATTTTTTAATCAAGGGCCGTAACAGTAAACATCGAAACGGGGCGCACTGGGAGCAGTGAAGTGTTTCAGATTGTGAGAACTGAAGAATGAAGTCACTTTGTCAGCCCGTCTCGCTCTGAGCGAGGGCCGCGGTTGATCTGCAATGACACGGTAGCGACGCGTGTGAGACCCGTGTCAGCGATCATGGCGTCTGCGTGGTGACGAGCAGCACGTGGCGACGCCGCAGGCGAGGGCCAAGGCGGCTTCACTTTTCCAATCTTCAGACAAAATCTTCAGTTAAAGAGCTTTTTTTTTTTCTTTTTTTTTTTTCCGCGACGCAAACGACGACAACACTGAGCCCGTGTTCTGCTGCAGAGCTCGTCTGGCATAGCGGGCCGCGTGGCGGATGAGGGGAGCGAAGTTGGTGGAGCGTCAGAGCTTCAGCTGAGGGAGACTCTGCTGCTGGGCTTGAACAACACCCTCAACATTGGTGCAGCAGTTGCACACTGAATCCAACAATAAAGTGCGGCATGACATTGTTTATCTCGCCTGCACAAAATGGATCGGAGGGAGTCAAATGACAGGAACCTCGTGGGAAACGTTCAATGACGGAGAAACACTTCATACTAATACTGCAGATCTATATATAGATGTATAGTGTTTCAACCCTAGGTCGAATTGTTTTATCAATATGGGGAGTTGACTTTATTAATTCATACCTGCCAGGAGGGAGGGACCTGGGCCCCCAAACCAAACACAGGAAACATCTTGAAACAAAGAAGTTAAGAATGTATGCGTATAGAATTAAACCAGCAGGACAAATAAATAGTGTGGACACCTTGGATGGCGTTACCCACCGCCAGGATAGATGTCAGGTATATCATATATATTATTTACCTATGTTATATAGTTCGAAAAATCATTTTATGCAGTCTGTGAGCAGAACCCTGTTGCCCTCTGGTGGTAGAAGGACGAACTGCGGGCTGAACGTCTGGAGCGTCTGGGTTTTCATTGTGCCAGAACTCATTAAATAACGATGGCAATATATATGATCAGACAGCATCCAGACGTGACTGAGCCGTGACCCGTGATGTTGCCCTCCAACCAAAACACTGATGCTGAGTGAAGGAATGAGCTGACATATGAGGGCCTTTGAATATGCAAAGAAGGCGCTGGAGAAAATCCAGGACTTTCCCATCCGAATTCATGCAGAAAGCCGTCAAGCTCCATCCCGAATATGACACCTCCCTTTATATTATGGGCTACTGGTGAGTCCATGTGTTGCAGCATTCTTGTCAGAGTCAGGCAAAGAGAGGGAGAAATACTGCTTTATACACTTTATATGACATTTCATGGGCTTTTCCTCAGAATTTTATTTTGAAAATCAGGGATGATGTGTAATGTTTCCAACCAGCTTGTCAGAAGCCTTTTAGAGTCATGGCATATGAGGTCTTTTTGGAGTGTTTTACCTTTGCTGGAAAAAACAGTTAATTTCAAGGCTAAAAAAAATTGTTTCTTTGAAGGCATTGAATGCGTTTTTATGTGTATTCAGTTGATCCAGACTTCTACAGCAAAAATCTTGGAAGGCCTACAAGGACAAACGGAAAGATCTGCTGTGGCTCGGTAAAGCCAGAGTATACCCTATTTAACGCACTGGAAGATAAAGCGGTGCAAGAACAAAATAACTTCTGATAAATAATAAAGAAGCTGCGGAAGAAACCGGGATGAACTTGGTGCCTTCAAGGATTTTCAGAATGTAAAGACCCACTGCACATGGTCTCTCTGTCACAGAGTTTATTTCCCACAGTTTCCCACGTATTTTCTCTGATATTCAGCAGGGGGCTGAATTTTCCCATTTCTTCATTTTCTTTTCTGCATTTGCTCGTATTAAACTGTGACAATGAACACAACACGGCCTAATTCTGTCACTGTAAAAAAGCTAACAATTCCTGAAATAGAGTTAATTTTACTTGTGTATTATTATTTTTTTGCCACAGTTTAAAGCCTATTAACAAGCTGAATGCCCTAAACGAGTGGAGGCATTTTACATTTACAAGGTGTAGCATTTGAATTCCATTTTAGTTGCTAATAAATTAGAATTTGAACAGTTATTACACGGCCTGTTTCATGCGACTGTGAACAAAGCCCAGTGAGCCCACCCTGTGGGGACATGTCCTCAGGCTCAAGGCCTTTCAAGGGTTTCTCAAGGATTTCCAGGGGCCTCTGACAGGCCCGGTCCAACGTTGCGCTGCACTTTGGCCAGTCTTCGCTTCCTGCCAGCAGCATGTCGGTGCAGCTGCCGCGGCCTTGGGTCTCGGCTGGAGGGACATAAACGCGAAACAAAGATGACTGGTCGATTTAAAGTTGAACATTCTCAGTGCGTGCAGTTTGGGACTCGGAAAGCAGACCTGTTGAAACTATTTCAAGAGCATCTCCGCTGAGTGATTCTCCATCCACAGCTGCCTTCCCTGGTGTCTCACAAGCTCCATTCTGGCCTGGGCCTTTGCAAACTCTGCAAAAAAAAAAGAGAGAGAGCTTATTGAAACTGACTTTAAATGCGGCAGAAATGCCAATAAAGTCGTGATGATCAGGATGTTGCTAAGGCACAACACTCAGGTCAGAGGTGGAAATTGTCTCAGGGTCTGACGTTGGAGTATAGTTCAATATTTCCATCTAGTGGACAGAATTGAAAACGCAGAGTGGCCTTAATCTGAAAAGAAAGTAAGTATTCTATCATCAATCTGCATTGAAGGCTTCAGAATGACAAAATGAACATAAGACCTTTTTTTAAAAAAGTAATAGGAAAGCTATAACCTTTAATTTGTCTTGGTGACCACGATCATCTTTGAGGTGTTTGAGGTGATGTGTCTATGTAAGATTTCACACGAGATGATTGTTGGAGTAAAAAGCAATCCCCGAGGTCACAGGAAGGAGCCCCCCCCCAGGGGTCAGAGACAGGGTTTCAATCTGGGGTGACGATCTCTGGAAGGCTCCCCAGACATGTCCGCTCCACCAGCGCAGCGGTTTCTTTCCGGAGCAAGTTTGGAAGCGACCGGGGCTCTTCCCCGGCCCGAGGAGCTGAGCAGTCGGGGGCAGGAGGCCCGCTCTGGCTCCAGAGATCCTGCTGGAACTCCTGGGGGGGGGGGTTCCCGAAGTAAATCAATCTTTCACTGCATCACGTCACTGACATGACGTATGACATGTGAGCTCCATGCCAGATGGAAGCATCTACATCTAACAGACATGTAATACTGTTGTGTGTGTGTGTGTGTGTGTGTGTGTGTGTGTGTGTGTGTGTGTGTGTGTGTGTAATGTGACTATCTGTTTCCCCCCGTGTCCTGTTATCTTTTTTCTGTGCCTGAGCTCAAATTACTGTTTTAGCTGTAAACACCTTCCTGTTGATATAATAAACATGTGAGATGTGTCAGGTGATCACCTTAAAGGTGTTCCTGCGACAATTAACTTACTCTACGCCAGAGAGGACATTAGAGGTGAAAAGGAGAGAAAAATAAAATGTGGCTCATTCTATTCTTTCTTTCACACGCACACACACACACACACACAATATCAAAACACCCAAAATAGCACAGATGGCTACCTTCTGCACCCAGCTCGCGTCCACACGTTGTTACATAATTTGGCTTGATCACTGGAATAAGCTTCCTCACAATTTCAACTAAAATCAGCGGTACCACGTTTGGAAGTGCTGCCTTTGCAGCTACGTATGTCTAATTCTGTCAAAGACCTTGGAGGCAGCAGCAGAGACCTACATGCATGTTATGATATTCACTCACATTTTGGACTGTTCTAAAAGCAATCAATGCTTAAACACTTAAAAGTATTGACAAAATCAAATACACTAGAATCATTGCGACGCTGTTAATAAATACTAAATCCTGTTTTTTGGGTGTCTGTCTCATCTTTAAGCCTTTGAATGGACCACCCCTCGACTATTAAAGGACTTTATAAAGAAAGGAGAATATCTAGAAGAAGACCAGGACAAGGACTAGAGGAGGCTGTGATGGACCAGACCTGTGGAGGCACGGGGGGGGGGGTGTCTCTACCTGATGTGGCGCCCTAAGCGAGATTTTAGATGCCCCCCCCAGGGCGATTTACACGCACTTACAAAAGAAATCGAATAACATCGCTTTACATCCAGAGTTAATAGTAATAACTGGTTTTGATATAATTCTGTTTAAGATATTTTTCCGGGGCGGCACGGTGGTGTGGTGGTGCCCTTCACAGCATGAAGGTCTCTCATGCGGGTTCTAATCCCGGTTGGGGTGGAGGCTGGGGGCTTTTCCGTGTGGAGTTTGCACGTTCTCCCCGTGCCTGCGTGGGTTCTCTCCGGGTACTCCGGCTTCCTCCCTCAGCCCAAAGACATGAACAACTGGGGATTAGGTTGATTGGAGACACTAAAATTGTCCATAGGTGTGAGTGGTTGTTTGTCTCTGTGTGTCCGCCCTCTGAATGACTGGTGCCCAGTCCAGGGTGTACCCTGTCTTGGCCCACTGTGCTGCAACAGGCTCTAGCCCCCCCCCCCCCAACCCAACCCCCGTGACCCTCTGTGGAGGAATAAGCAGAAGAATGCAATGGATGGATATTAATCAATCAATCAATCAATCAATCTTTATTTCTATAGCGTCGTATACAATCAAAATAGTTTCAAGGCGCTTTACAGAATCCCAGGGCCTAACCCCAGACAAGCAACAGTGGCAAGGAAAAACTCCCCTTTAACAGGAAGAAACCTTGAGCAGGACCAGGCTTGTGTAGGGGGACCCTCCTGCTGATGGACAGATGGGTAGAGAGAGGGAGAGGAGAAGGAGAAGGAGAAGGAGAAGGAGAAGGAGAAGGAGAGGAGAGGCACAGAGCACAGAAACACACACATAAACACACGATACAACGGATCAGCGGGTCAGATGTCATCATGCAGCTCCGAAGGTGGCCATACCTGTAAATAAATAAATAAATAAATAGAGGGGGGGGCAGAAAAATAGATAGATACCCCCCACACCTTTTGTGGCGCCCCCTGGAGGCCACGGCGCCCTTAGCATTTGCCTATATTGCCTATCGGGAGAGCGGGGGCCCGTCTGACAACAGCCCTCAAACGCCCCCCAGCAGCGCTTGAAACGGGACGTTTGGGCCACATTTGAACCCCTGGTGTTTTCTATCAGGACCTTTTGTCCTCACGAGTGAAGCTATCAAGGTCAACCTGAGAGAGAGAGAGAGAGAGGGGGGGGGGTGGTCCTCGTCAGCTGCTGCTGCTGCTGCTGCTGGGCGGAGCTGCTCCTCGGTGGGCGTGCCCAGGTGGGCGGCGCCAAAGCGCCTCGGGGGGGTCCGTCCTCGCGACCGTTGAGACGCAGCATCCCACCTGCGGGATTGACGCCCTGCAGCTGCAAACATCTGGCCCGCGATCGAGAGAGAGAGAGAGAGAGAGAGAGAGAGACCCGATTTAAAAAAAATAAAAGCCAGAATTCTCCAGATCGGCGACCGGTCCAATAGCGGCACCATGAGCAAAGTGCAAGGCGGGATGAAATGTGTGAAATATCTGCTTTTCGTCTTCAACTTCATCTTTTGGGTGAGTCTCAGCCGTTCCGCGTGCGTGTGTGTGTGTGTGTGTGTGTATGTTCAGGGATCTGTTATTACCTCGCGCGTTGTGACTCGCGATCGCATGTGCGGTGGATCCTCCAGGCAGAGCTTTGTTGATGTCTTCGCGCCCTTACCTGCAGAACCTCCACTTATGATTCTTAATGCATTTACGAGGTTCAGGCTCCCGAACCTCAAGTGAATTCTGATCTCCAAGATCCGAAGTAGAAACTATCGTGAGTCAGTCCTGCTTGATGGATTCGCCTATTAACTGTCGGTAATTGAATGAGGGAGATCCATTTAGACGTTCCTCGGTGATGTATGGAGCCGCTGATGGAGCGTGATCGATGGCAGATCGGCAAGCGCTGCTCCTTCAACACTCTTCACGTGTTCTGCAGAGATCAGCCATTGTTCTGTCACACGAGGAGGCGTAGACGCGATTTGGCCTTACACCGTTGATCAGTTCGTTTAAGGGCGCAGATGGCGTGTTCTGGTCTGTTTGTGGACATGCACCCCCCCCACACACACACACACAAAAAGCAAAAACAAAACTCAGTGTTTCCTCCTGAACCACCGAGATCTGTCAATCATGTCTGAACAGCGCCCCCGGTCGGACGCTTTTAGTACAACAGGTAAAGTCCACAAACCCGGTTGCCCTTCTGGACAGGAGGTCACGAATGCAACAAAACCAAGCCAGATGCTATTTTTTTTTATTTTTATTGCAACCACAGTAGTCTGAAGGGATGACATCCGTACTTCTGCAGGTCAATCACAGACCATAGGGGCGTGTGATGAGCAGTGGACTGCTGATCATTTATGCATTTTGATTTGACGGCGTCCTGATTTTTAGGAGCGGAGTGGGTAAAAGTTCAGTTCCGTATCTTAAGTCAAAGAAAACTACGCACGGCAGAATGAGGACCGTTCTCACGACGCGCTCGCAACTTCGGACGGAACTTCTGCAGACGGTCCCCGAGACGGTCCTCGCTCACAGCCCCAGCGAGTGCGCTCGAAACGGGTTTAAAAGGGTGAATTTACTTGGGCACTTGTGCAAGATGAGCAGTTTGCTCGCCCTGGCACAGTAGCGCCTTTGTTCAGGCACTTTTCAGGACGGAAGGCGGAGCTGTTGTGATTCCCGGCCAAAAGGGCTGCACAGTACGCTGTCATTTCGGGCTCCGGAGCCAAACAAGCGGCCAATGGAAGCGTTGCAGCGTTACATCACCGAGGCCCTGTGAGGCTGGCACAGACCGAGCCCGGAGAGGCGAAGCCGGAGAGCAGCCCCTCGCCGCTTCGCCGCCACGTTTTTCCGCACTTCTGACTCCGGGCGCCCCGCGCGCGGCGGTCCGACGATCGTTCGCCCAGAGCAGGGGTCGGCAACCCAAAATGTTGAAAGAGCCATATTGGACCCAAAAAAAACAAAAAACAAATACATATGGAGCCGCAAACAATGAAAGGCCTTATATAAGCCTTATGATGAAGGCAACACATGCTGTATGTATCTATAGTAGCTATATTAGCCTACTATCAAACTGACTAAGTTAACTACAAATACATAATGAGCCTTCATGATTAGATGTTTATTTTTCCTGTAGTGCGTCCTGTAGAGAATGACGCACCACATGACTACTGTGTTGTGCGACGCTGCCTCAATATAATATATATATTAATATAAATATATATTAATAATATACCGTAATATATATATTAATATAAATATAATTCATTAATATTGTAACTTCATTACAATATTAATGAATTATGTTTCATTGCTTTGATGAAATTAAAGAAATGCAATAAAGAAATCAGATTTTTTTCCTCCTACAGAAACCATATTAAAACAAAAAACATATTTCTCTCATCTTTTTCCATTTTCAAACATTTTTGAAAATGCTTCAGGGAGCCACTAGGGCGGCGCCAAAGAGCCACATGCGGCTCTAGAGCCGCGGGTTGCCGACCCCCCCCCCGGGCCAGAGCGGGGGCCGCTCTCGTGGGATCTGTTTGACAGGTTCCAACCCCCGAGAGTCGCCCAGCGAGCGGACGCGTTGGCATGTCTGGCAGGCGCTGAAAGCGGCCATTGAGCATCGAGAGCCACCGTAGAGAGCAGGGCCGAATCTTAATCAATTGGGTGGGTGGGTTGGGGGGGGATGTGGATGTGTGTGTGTGTGTGTGCAACCGTGAGCGTAACGCTGATGGGTTTGAGGAACGCTCTTCCAGCTGTCTGGCCTGCTGGTGTTGGCCGTGGGACTCTGGCTGAGGTTCGACCCGGGAACGGTGGAGCTGCTGACAGGTGACGAGGCCCCAGAGACCTTCTTCATAGGTGCGTGTGATTCCCACTGACGCGCGCACGCACACACACGCGCACACACACACACACACACACAACGCGCGCACACACACATTGTCACAGGTCACGTTGCAAACATTAACTCACTGAGGGGAAATGAGAGACGGATGACACTCCCGATGATTACCGACGCAGGCCATTAGCGCCGGCGCTCGCGTCGTACGCGTATCGATCTGGACCTCAAAGGGCGAACGCCGACCGGCAGAGCCGAACGGGGGCCGGACCGACTAACGAGCGGCTCTTGGAGTAAGCCTGGAGTGGTCCCTGATGAGCCCAAGGAGGACCTGTTTTGCAGCAATACAGTTTGTGATGATCCAAACTGGGCCGCACAAACACCCTTCAGTGTCGATATAGCCCCCCCCACACACACACACACACACACACACACACAGCGTAGGAGCAGATGATTGAATGAGGCCCATTCTTGCGACGCTGGACGAGAGCATGACCTAAAAGGATGACTTCACTCCATCAGCTGTTTGCTGTGCTGTCATGGAGCCCCCCCCTTACACAAAAACACACACATACACAAACACACACACACATCTCACACACACACTGAGGACAGGAGGTCGAGCGGGGGCAGGTGGGAGGAGTGGGCAAACCTTAAGAGTCCAAACAACAACAGGACAGTTTCATACTGGCCCTCGGGCATTGGGGGGGGTTGGGGGGGTTGGGGTGGGGGGGGGACCATCTGCATTGAAACGACGGAGCTGTTGTGTGTTTTAGGGCCCGCGGGGTTCCTAAATTTGGAATAAGTGTCCTGGATTTCCCCCCCGGTTCGGCTTGAGAACAGAAAAACAGACGAGAGCAGTGACTGCAACGTCCCACGGGTAGCACAGATCCCTATCCTTTAGGAAGGGGAGCAGGGCCGAAGTGACCCTCGATGACCCCCCGGAACAGGAACACTCAGAAAATGCCGCAAAAACAGCCCAAATCTTTTAGGAAGTGTAGATTTAATAAAGTCATCAAATCCACAGCCATCATCTACCGTATCGTCACTCCCTGATGCGCCCTGTGAACAGCGTGTGTTTCGCGTCCAGGAAACTCTCGAAGTTTCGTATCTAGGAAGCTCATATGAAGTCGTAACCGCGGCGACCTCGGCGGGCGGGCGGCCTGAGTACGCCCTCCCCGTACGAAGCAGGAGGCCCGCTGCCTCCCTGCCGCCTCGCCAGCGCCGTGCCGAGACGAGGCAACCCGCTACCCGACGAGGCTTGATGGAGGTGGGAGCAACGGGGGCCCCGACCGAGCGGTACGAGTAGATCCCACCGTGACCCGGGACAGGAGGGTGTGGTGAAAAGACCCGTCGCTCTTGCCTTCGATGCTTTTCCCTTCGCGACACGATAGAAGCCCGTTTTCGAAGCCCCCCCCCCCGATTTCTTCGCGCTCCCGCGGCGCTCTCACCTCCGCCTTCGCCTCGCCATTGGTCCAACTCTCAGAAAACAACAGCTCGCAGCAGCGCCCCCCCCTCCCATGCGTCTTAATTAAATTGCTGCCGCGGCCTCGCTGATTAGACCCCGAGCACGACCCTCAGAGACCGTCCCGGTGTATGGTTACGCGTCTCCGCGGCGAAGGGCCGCGAGGGCACGGCGGAGGACGAGGCGGAGGGGGGTGGAGGTGACGACATCCAGGCTCAGTTCAGTTGGGCTAAAAATCGATTTGCCAGTGAAGCAGACGGCATCTGGCATTTGTGGGGGGGGTTTTTGGGTTTTTTTTTTTTTTTTTCCAGGACCGTGAATGGTCTTCGTCTGAGTGACTGGAAATAACATTAGCATACCCCCCCGATTTCCCGTCAGAGCTCCATTACCTCCCTGATTTCGGGGGTTTTGTGAGATGTAAGATAAGAAGAACCCGTCTGCGGCCCTCCTCTTGGCGTTCAGCACGCAGACAGCGGGACAGATGGCCGCTGGACATCTTTGGTTTCAGCAGCGTTTGGGTCCTGTCTCGTAACAAAGCGCTCATCTATCTGATCTGCCCCTTTTGATTCGTGAATTCATGTGCGCTATTTGGATGAGATTATTTTCCGCACCAGTAAACACCCGGTCCAAGATAGCACTAAACCCCCGAGATACCCAAACGGTGGCCACGTAGCGAAATAGCGAGATTGCTTATTTCTATTTTCTATCATGCCATTTTTAATACAGAAATGAGGAGTCTTATTGGGTAAATAGGAAAAAAATGTTGGAGATGTTGACTTGCACTGACTTTCCACCCACTCACCCCTGCTGCTCAACAAACCCACCAACATTTTTTTTTAGATCGAACCCTGTGCAGCAGTCAGCGGTTGGCTCGTGCTGCCACCCACCGGCCGAGATGCGAACTGCAGCCACCAGAAAGCACTATTATCACCCAGAACAAACTCAGAATGTGATCTATGTACGTATCTCTCCCCCTTTTTTTTTTCTTTTTCCTCAGCCGTGTACATACTTCTCGGCGCCGGAGGCCTGATGATGATTGTCGGCTTCTTTGGCTGTTTTGGGGCCCTGCGTGAATCTCAGTGTCTACTCGCATCGGTAAAAAGAAACATTTGAACATAACCAGGGTTTTTGGGGTTTTTTTTTTTTTTTTTTAAAACACACTCTTAATTATTATATTACCTCTTGGTTCTGCAGTTTTTTGCTTGCCTCCTGATCATATTTGGAGCAGAGATCGTGGCCGGTGTGTTTGGATTTATAAACAAAGAGCAGGTACATTACTCCAATAATAATTAGTGCGTTTGGCTGTTGGTTTCATCTAAATACATTTGCACTAATTCTCAACTTTTGTCACCATCAGATTATAGAAGATGTCCAAAGCTTTTACAGTCACTCGCTCTTGGACGCCTCCAGCACCAACGGCACCACAATTCTAAACATCTACCATAAGACGGTGTGTGAGCTTTGGCCCCAGTTTAACTGTGTGTGTGTGTGTGTGTGTGATGCCCCGGAGTGGTATTGACTTATCCGTGTGTTTGTCCCCTCACAGCTAAACTGTTGTGGAGGCTCGGATTCAGACATGTCCAGCGCGCTTTGTGCACAAGTTGCCGAGGACACAAAGTTAGAGGTAGAGGTCACCTGCTATGACGTCACTCGTCCACACGGTGGCAGTATAGCGAGATCCATAACTAGAGGACATCCGTCTGCAATGATTTTTAATTTGCATGAAACCATTCAGAATTATGATTTGTTTAATGCGTATTTCAGAATTGCTTCACCGCGATAGCAGACTTCTTCAACGAGAGGCTTCACATTATTGGATACGTCGGAATCGGCGTTGCAGGAGTCATGGTGATGATTTGCAAATACGTGGAATTATTCAGCGCCCGAAAGTCTGCCTTAAAACAGTCGAATCACTCCTGCTGTGTCCTTTCGTAGATCATAGGGATGATCTTCAGCATGGTCCTGTGCTGTGCCATCAGGAACAACAGGGAAGTCATATAACGGTGAGTCGCCCTCATCGCGGCGCCCAACCAGGCGTACGCTTGCCGCCTGCTTCATGAAGTTCCAGGACGCTGTCCTCTCTCACAGGGCCCGGGGGGGGGAAACGGGATGGGGAGGAATTCCAGTATATCCGAGCGGTCCGGGGACCGATCCCAACACCTCGTGCCCCGGGCCTTCACCTTGTGACCTCAACCCCCCCCACCCTGGTCCATCTCTGTGGATGCATCTCTCACACTCCTCCCTTTTAACACACCTTTTACTGGCTGCATCTCTGATGGTGGACCGCCGCACCGACACAGTTTTTGGTTCGACAGAGGAGGAAGAGTTCTGTAAATACGGACACCCGATTTTATGCACATGCGGTTAACCTTATTTATCTTGCCTTTTCTAGCCCACGTAGTGTTTTTTTTCCTCCGTAATATGCTGTTTAAGTACGCACGTGTGCCTAAGTGTTTGGAGGACTGGTTTACCTTTGGAAAGTAGCTGAATAAGTGCAGCACTTAGTTTTGATGTAAATCCGTGTAGACACGATGCATATTGGGAAAAAAAAAAAAAAAAAAAAAAGGTCTGATGATAAACTGGGGCGTTAGGCAACCGGACTAGTGTGTGAACTACCCCGGGTGGAAGTGTTAAGCGTGTCAGTGAAATGTGACAAGTAACCCGGTTTGTACGCTCCCCTTAACCACAATAAAGAAAAAAAAAAAAAGAAAAAAAAAACTCTGGGTGCTTTTAAAAAAAAAACAAAAAATAAAAACAGCGAGACGCGACAAAAGAAACGACGCAAATCAAATTCATAACCCATTTTAATGCGTATTGAATTTGTCCACACAAGCCACCACAAACAGTTCAGTCTCTTCTCCCATTCAGGTGATGCCACTCTGGGTCTTTAAGGCATAAACAAGCAAAGTCTACAGATCTGTTAAGGTATAAATACCGAGTTTTAACAACGTGTGCATGAATGCGGCTCAAGTTTTTGCAGTTTTAAACAGTACGTACAGTC
The DNA here is from genome assembly GCA_911728415.1 of Lagocephalus sceleratus. Taxonomy (NCBI): domain Eukaryota; kingdom Metazoa; phylum Chordata; class Actinopteri; order Tetraodontiformes; family Tetraodontidae; genus Lagocephalus; species Lagocephalus sceleratus. Next base: position 1,282,397 of record CAJVRN010000011.1, read on the forward strand.
AGACTACTTGATAATGAAGGACCTAAACTCAACAGGACAGTGTTGTACATTTTCCAAACGTATGGTCCCCTGCTAGTAAGTGTTATCATCAAATATAGACCACGTTATAAACAATATTTCAGTCTAACATGTTTAAAAAAAAAAAAAATGATAATACAAAACTGGGTCCTACGTAATTCTGCTCTGAAGCCTTTGCTTCAAACGGAATCATTTTTTTAAATGGACATAAAGAAAAAAAAAAACAACTAAGTTTTAGTTGGAGTACAAGAAAAAATCACTTATTGTACATGAAAATGGTAACAGGTCAAAACAGATATAGGTCGGCCTTGTTAACGGAGTTGAGTGCCCTTCCCTCATAGAGGGAAACAGAAAAGGACTCTTTGGGTCAAAGAAAGTATAACACCGCAATTCTGACCCCCTCCCCCCCCCCCATCCAGCATGTCAGACAGTTTCAAGTGCAATCATGAAGGAATCAGAGAAGTGCAACGCAGCTGTCGCATCATACAGGAGATCCAGATCTAGGTCTTCTTCTCGGGCCTTTTCAGTCAGGCCAAACTTGTAGCTGCCGCTCGTTTCGGGCGCCTCCGCGCGGAGGCCCTCTGCTGATGACGCCGCCGCGGGCGGACGGGCTCACACCGACAGGACGCTGAGGGGCGAGCTGTCCATGATGTATTCGCCGATGCCCACAAAGTACATGACCTGCGCGATGCCGAAGAGCGGAGCGATGACGAGAGCGCGGCAGCCGGCGCCTTTCAGGAAGGCCGTGGGTCCCTCCTTCCGTAATATTTTACTGTGAGGAGGGGAAAGAAGAAAAAAACGGGCTTATTTAAGCAGGGTTTTAAATTAAAGATAATGAGATAACTGACAGTAAATGATCGTCTCACCTCACACAGTCAACGACTCCATTGTAAGTCTCCTCACTGGATCCTTTGTTTAATGACTGCAGTCTCGTCTTCACCACTAGGGGGCAGAAGACTCGTTATTACCAACGGGTTTACGAATAAATCAAATCAATCTTTATTTATATAGCGTCGTATACAATCAAAATAGTTTCAAGGTGCTTTCCAGAATCCCAGGGCCTAACCCCAGACAAGCAACAGTGGCAAGGAAAGACTCCCCTTTAACAGGAAGAAACCTTGATCAGGACCAGGCTCATGTAGGGGGACCCTCCTGCTGATGGACAGGTGGGTAAGGACTACTTGAACTACCTTCTCCAGAATGTGTCCCAACACTCACCGTCACAGGGGTTGACGGCCACAGCCGCGGTTGATCCCGCCGCGCAGCCGGAGAGGAAGGCCCAATAGAAGGGCGAGGACTCCCCGGGACCCGGTTTGCCCAGGCGGTTCAGGTTGGCGAACAGGGGGAAGTAGACGACCGAGAAGGGGACGTCCCTGACGGGCGACGGGAAACATCGGATTTAAAACGAACGCGCTTTCAGGACAGATGTGAAAATATGGAACCAAGTAGTTCAGCAAGCCAAGAGGGACATCTAACCTCATCAGAGTTGCGCCCAGGCCTTTATAAAGGCCCGCGACGCCCTTGGTTTGCAGGAGCTCCCGGGCAATCTGCGTGGCAGACACGGCGCGGGGCGGGGCCACTACCGCGCCCGAGTTGTAGGAGCGACTCAGCATGGCGCTGGTGACCACGAGCTTCGTGGACGCCATCTTGACGGGCTTCTGCTGCTGCGCGGCTGCAGTCGGGACAAAAACGGGACCGTCATTTCTACGGCTCGGCGCCGGGATCGGTTTACGCGCGCTGACGAGGAAACGGGCGGTCCTCACCGTGTCTGCCCGCGTCCTGCAGCTGGATCTTGAGCATTTCCATGGGGGTGGTGATAACGACCTGGCACATGCCCGCGCCGCACCCTGCCAACATCTCTTTGACCACGGTCAGACTCTTCCTGTTGGCACAGATAGGCAGGTGTATTGAGCACAAAAGAAGCTAAACGGGACTTTTTTGGCAACCCGCCACAAAGCGCTAAAGTCTCCGTACCCGTCCGCGGCGAGCCGCTGTCTGAACAAGTCATTTGCTGCTAACTTGATAGCCTTCTCAGGGGTGACCAAGGTCAAGTTCACGGCCGCGCCTGAGGGAAAAAAGAAGACAGGATGTTAGCGCCAAAGTCGCAGTAAAGCCTGAAGACATGGCACGGTCAACAGCGGTCTTTAGCATTACAACAGCACAATGTATCAACTGCATTCTATAACACAGAATTTACTGTACTGTACTCAGTCTTAAGTAGCTTCAGTTAAGAGTATTAGTTACACTGGACAAAGATTTTAGAAGCAAAGGGAGAAACTGAACAGGTGGAATAAGTGCGTCTACATGCGCGCGAGAAAAATGGAATTCCTGCCTTAGTTTGATTACATAATCGCTTGAGCTAGGTTTAAAAAAATAAATAAATAAAAAATTGCCCAGAGAACGCAGAGGGGTTCAAATGAAGCTTGGACTAACACCCCGGACAGCTCGGGCGTGGGCCGATTTTTACGAGAGAATGCGCTACGTTCGGCTTGTAGGTTGGCCGACCTGGATACAGAAGCACCGGACAACAAACGGATGGTCGCTGGATATGGGCGCCCCCGCCTGAAAGAGGCGGGGAGGAGCTGGAAGAACACGATATCTGAAAGTTTGTGTACGGGTGCGGCGTTGATTTAGCTGCTGGTCGACTTCTTTGTGAATCACCGCGGCGTGACATCAAAGGTCAACAGGTGGGGCCCAACAATAACAACATAAAGCGCGAACCACGGGGGGGGAGTTGACTCCCATCCATAATCCGACAACTGCCAACTGCTTTGTTGACCAAAAGTCTAAAAATCTTTCACGCCAATTGAGCGACAAATGTCGTCCGATTCAGACGCGCATGGAAACACACTTATTGAGGAAATAAAGGAGGAAGTAGATGAAGAGTGAGAGAGAGAGGCAAGCATTAGGTCTATGAAACGCAGACGTAACTCGTGACGAGAAATTAAAAAAAAAAATAAATGGCCCACAAAACGTGGAGTAAACTATGAGAAAGTAAATATCCGTTTAAAGGCTCAATGAGTTAATGACGTTAATGATAAGAAAAGACAGGAGGACGTGTTAGTGAGGTGGTAAACCAAATTCTCCCAACATGCGTTGTGTGTGTGCAGACTTTGAGAATCCTGTCCGTGAAGAAAAAAAAAAAAAAAAAATTCTTTAGAGATTCACCGTCGTGATTAACCAAAGTCTGCAGAGACACAGTCGCAAGTGTGGAAAATGAGGACCCAGGACAAGTCGGAAGGACAGTGGGAAAGACATTCCATGAGTTCTTAATCCAGTAACAATAGATTGCAAACAAAAACCTGTGCCTATAGCTTTAAGTAGAGCAATATTGTAAGAACCATTAATGATTTGCCTCCAGCGTGGCTGCGCCTTATCGGCTAGCCTTCAATATCCCAGGGGGGACCCATGTCTGCAATATGAAAAACACAGATGCAAACAAACGGCATTCCTCACACAAGCAGAGACCCAGGCTAAAGGCCTCAATTTTCTTTATGCATAACTATGACCACAAGATTTCATTTTGCCATTTCTGTATTATATTCACCTTACAATTATACACATGCATTTTCCATATGCTGCATGAACGGTATTAAAGTATCGCTTTTTCTATCTCATTGTGTCTAAAACTTTAAATACATTTGTGTAAAGCACGCAGCTCATGCACTCAGTTTATGTCTAAAGCTTTGGTAATATGAGATGAACCCAGTTGGCATCAGTAGTCACTGTGGTAATCACTGTTCACTCTCACCATCTAAAAATGTATGTCTTCTACTTATATTGTCCTACACTACTTTTAAAGAAGAAGATGTGTATTATCCTACCTCTGTACATCCCAAAGTAGCCTTCCGATCGAACTGTTTTGACAAGGCAGTCCATCCTGGAAAAAAAAACAAAACACGCAAGTAAATTTTAATTTCAAAGTAAATAAACAAACTTCAGCAGCAATGTGCTGGTTTGGTCGTACAGAGGAAACATATAGGGAAAGGGAGTAGAAACCCCCCTATCTCTCACAGGAATTCACATCTCTTACAGTATTAGTCACCAACACTTGGGCATGCACTGGTGGTAAATCCTACCAGTCATCTGGATACTGTATGAGTCACAGTATAAACAAAGACCTCATTGTCTAGAAATGTAACATAAGACTAATATAGTGCATCTATACATTAGTGTTGCGACACAGAAGTCTATTTACGAAAACACTCACATGTTCTTGTAGACCATCTGACCCCGTCTCTGATTTTGCAACCTGGTTTTTGCCAAGTCAATGGGGAAGACGCACGTAACGCCAACAATGCCAGCAACTCCTCCATTAATGAGTTTGGCTGGGAGGCTGAAGAGACCGACAAACAAAACAGAACACATCAACAAATGCAGAAGGAGGACAAACGGAAAAATGCACAACAGGGAGCACGGAAAGTACGCAAACAGAAGCGAGTCACTTCGGCGGAACGAGAAAAACGGTGAAAATGAAAGAGGCTCAAACTTACCTAATCTGATGCTGAGACATGGTTTCCAAGGCAGTGAAGAAAGATGTAAACGTTCTGAGGTGGAGTCACTGAGATGACTGGAGATAGAGAGAGAGAGAGAGATGCAGCCAGAGATGAGACGATCACAGTCTTACTGGCAAAAGAAGAGATTGGCCTCCTCTGGCTGGAGAGACGCTTAAATAGATGTTGGCCTTGATCACGAGACCACGTATACACGGGGTATGGGGGGGGAGGGGCACAACACACATACCGGAATGACCATATATGGAGTTTCCAGCCTTTCATACATTTTAGATAAGGTTCCCATAATACTTTAATTTTGCACAGCTACATCCAGAAACAACTCTCAGCGACTTCAAAAGCACGTTTTCATGCAACTAAACCAATTGCCAAAAATTAATGAATTGCCAAAAAATTAATGAAAAAATTGGTCAAGTACAAACAAATAAAAAACATCATAGCACAATTGGACTGAAGTGAATTCTGCAAAAGTAATAATTTTATTTTCTACAAATGACGTACTAGCCTTAGTGAACCCATTCATAGCACAGGCCGCTCCATAAAAAGCGCTATTCTGACAAATTCAGTGGTCCCGATGGTTCTCCGTCTTTCTTTAGATATCATTAAAGTGTTACTTACCAAATATATCTCTTTTGTTCTTAAATATTCTTCAAACTCGTCAAACTCTCCGTCGCCGCTTCACTTTGCTGAAATACCGCTGAAGAAAAGGCTGGAAAATTCCATTGACTGCCGAGGGGGGGCGGGACCACTCGAATTACGACCAATCAACGAGCAAGCTCGGGCTCAACGCTGATTGGCTGAACGGAAGACCGACCCCGAGAAACGAAACCGAGAAGAACGGCGTTCAAATTTGAATAAGAGGTGTAGGCCAGCAAAAAGTGTTTTAATCATTCTCCCAAGTTATCATCACACTTTAAGGAATGTAGATGTCGACGCTTTAAAGTAGAAATTTTAGGGAAGAGATTAGAGCAAAGTGGGTAAACTGGTCTCCTGGGAAGTTTACGATCATAATGTCATTAAGAGGTCATGGCTTTTATTTAAGATAAACTGACCAGGATTCACTTTATTATTAAATATCCTGTGGTGGCACGCAGAAACATATTTTTAAAAATGTCTTCAAATCTAACAGAAATTATCACTAAATAGTGCATAGAGTAAAAGGTTAAACTATTACATTTAAACTGAAAGTGAGGTCTGGCTAATTAAACTATTCCATTTTCTATTAAGACTTGGGTGACGCGAGTCTGATCACGTTCTTCAGCTATCGAAAACCTAAAGGCTTTCCATTTTGTTTTTACAGATTGGCAGCTCTGCTTTTTGCAGCATGCTCTTGTGGTTGATGTGTGATGTACACACGAGAGGTTTGTGTCTGACTTTTTCAGAGACGTTCACATTTCCAAGAACACGTAGCCACGTCCTATTTCTGAAATTCTTCATGAAAGAAGCGTCTTTACACGCAGGTTGACCGCTCCTGCAGCTTCAAACAAAGCTTCAGATGTATACCTTGCCCTCTCACCCATACAGCTCACACCCAGCAAAAGGTGAAATGCATTAATTTCCTTACAACTTTCAATAGTGTGATTAATTCTGGTGAAGAAAAAGGGTACAAAAAGTGTCTGCCTGGGTAAGGAATCTAAACCTCCTAAAGTCTGGCCACTATTTATTCAGTGTGATCCCTCATATGTCCCATTTTTCTAAAACAATTCCCTCCCCCTCCCCAAAACCTGTAAGAATGTCCTGCAATAAAAAAGGATAAGATCACTGTAATGCAAATAGTGTTGAAACTCGCATACCCGGTAAGGTAGGAAGTTTCATACAGCTGATATTGCAGACAATTTCCATTACAGCCATACTCTTCATCTTGAAACAGTTTAACCAGACTTCCTTGTGGTTTCTAAAAAAAAAAAAAAAAAAAAAGACATCTCCATTCTCCATGAAAACAGTTTAGTAATTACACAAGGGCAATTCCGAGTAAAGAGGTAAACACCCAACACACTGATATGATTTACTGATTATGGATTGAAACAGGTTTTAACATGTAATAATCTCTTTGTATGCAATTCCATGTGTGTCATCAAAGCCACGTGTTACTGATAAAATGAACCGCCAGGGTGATTTGTGATCACGCACACAAGGTTTAATGTTAGTAATAGATGTTAATCTATTTCCATGTTACTGGAACACTGTTTCCTGTGATTCTCTTGTCCACTTTTTTTTGTTTTTTGTCTTCTATCAAGCCTTTCTTGCCTTGATTTTTTTTTTTTTTTGGTGGATCAATGGCCTCTTTGTTGGATTATATGCAGAAGCAGTGTGTATGTACAGCTGTCATGTAACTCCAGTTTAGCTCCTTGGATCCACTTTAACGGTGTTCTTTTGCTGAGCCTTAAGACTGCATAAAATAGTTAAAAAGATGGTGAATGTATACGTGATCAGAGACCTGTGATGAATAAGATAACATTTTTACAAGAATGTTGTTTTGTTTGTTTTTTTTGAAGAACTACGCAACACTTGTGACCACCACCCTCGCATTCTGTTCATGCATTCCAACCCCCTTCGTCTGCTTATCAGTGCTTCTGTGAAATATTTGCCTAGTGAATGGCACATATTTTATTCTGAACTCTTGAACTTTCTGTACATAGTGGGTCACACAGGGTTCAACAAATCATATTTATTTAACTACCATTTTAGGGCGGGCAAAACAAATGCTAAAAATATCTTTTAGGCTTAACGTACCACTAACAAAAGCTATGTAACAGTGAGTAGGCAAAAACGAGCTCTGCTGATAGCAGTTTTGAGAGGGAGGTGCATTCATCTTATGTAACTACACCATCTTTACTTCTTTCTTATTTAGGCTAAACATCTAGTTTTATTATGTAAGCCAGCAAAAGCTCAACAAAAGCCAGTTGATTCCAAAAAGGGTATGTAAAATGTTCCAGGCTGGGGCAGAGTCTGCTTTGGAAACAGTCAGGACAGTTTCCCATACCCATAGCTGACTTTAATCTGTCCGTGACTTTCACAATTGTCATTTCAAGGGTAAAACACCGATTGATGACTTTTTTTTCCTCCACACCATGTACCTTTTTCAAACGTTCTTCCTCTTTTTTCAAACGTTCTTCCTCTTCTTGTTGTAATTTCAACTGGACATTTGGTTTTACTCTTTTTTTGTACAGCACTTTTCATACATGTATCATTTAGTTTAATTTCACTTATAGTTACCATAATCACACACTTATGCTCTTATTTGTTTGTCATATTTGTTGTTCTCAAAATCTTTTACTATCCTAATTTTGTAATAAATAGTCTTTAAACCAATGAATGAACTATGGCATTCAATACAGCCACCATAGTAATACAAAATATATTTCATATTGCTGGTGTTTAGACTTAAAGTGAATTTTGGAGAAAACAAATCCAAACTGGTGCTCTCCTAAAGCACTGAGACCTTCACGTGGAAATACAAAACATAACCTCGAAATGAGTGAATTCTTTATGCGCCACGCTGGAATTTGTCCTGTGCTGACGGAAGCAAATTCCATACCGTCAAATGGTTTATGCGTTAGGGTATTAGAGTTCTCAAAACACGGTGTGGGAACGTCAGCTATATAATTCAAACCATTGTGTGCTGTCATTCAGATGACTGTCGTGTCATATGAGCAGAGCTGCGCGCACGGTGTTTGCCCCTGCGGTTAAGAAACAAGACAACCCTTGTGTATCGCAGAATGCATCCTAAAACGTCAAAACAAAGCATATGGACGAGGAAAAACATGTCCCAATGCGAAAAGAGCTGGTCATGGGGGGGGTTACTTTTCCTGTCGGCCGTGCAAACATTCCACTCTCCACCCCCGCAGCACTGTCAGTTCCTTTGACGTACCAGCGTGTAATTCCCTTTGCCCGTTTTAACCCAAATGTCCCTCTAATAGAATTAAACAGATAAAGCCTCAATAATCAGCAGAGGCAGTAATATCCCAAATCGATGGATTTGATAACCAGTATGACGCGGATGCACGTGACAGATCACACTGGGCTATTAATATGCTCCAGCTGTCTTGTCAAATTCCCACCTATAATCTCTGCTTGGGTTCAAGCAGAGGTGACCTATGACTGCGTCGGTTCTCATTTATCCAGGTCATGGTTATCCAGATCAAGCTTTGTATAGAGCTGATTCATCCTGAATTTCCAATGTCGTCTCGTGTTTGATGACACACCCATAAGAGGGTTGGCTTATGCTTGTGTGTGCTGATAATCGGACTAATAGCGGATGTGTCACAAATCATGTGCCCTCCGCACCGATGCAAATATAGACCTGCGACGTAGCGCCGTACAAACACCCTGACCTTGTGTTTGCTGTCGTAAACGGAGATAAGGGAAGCTCCAGATTAAGCCACAGTCAGAGCGCTATTTACAGACTTCCGTTTTAATTGTCAGAACCACAGATTAAAAGTAAACCTGGAAGCGACACACTCGGAGGCGAGGGTGGGGCAGCTTCCGATCGGGTTCGTTTCTGAACCCCTCAGAAGGGGATCATGTAGTCGCTCCGGCCCGGGAGCGGGTACAGCTTTGCGAGAGGCTTGGTGCACCTGGCTCCGTCCGGGCTGGCCCGGTGGGTGCACTCGTTGCTTTCAGTCCTGCAGGCGCCGCAGTGGCAGCTGAGGGCCGCCGGGTAGGTGAAGGTGGGGTTGGCCCCCGTGGGGCAGCCGGGCAGTATGGCCGTGCGGTATTCCACCTTGTCGTAGGTGCAGCCTCTCTGGACCAGGAAGCGTGGTCCAAGGATATCCCTCACATTGCTGTCCTGCTCAACACACACACAAACACACACACACACACGCACACACAAACAAACAAACACACACACACGTGCTATTTACACACATGCGTGTAAGTGCTATTTATATATTTCTATTTCAGTGTACTCTGCTAATAGGCTATGGGGGAAGCCTGAACCTCAGGCTGGTAGACCCCCACCTACAGGATAGATAGAGGGAGATAGATAGATAGATAGATAGATAGATAGATAGATAGATAGATAGATAGATAGATAGATAGATGTACTTTAACAATGTACACTGCAGCAGCAGCAAGGCATTGAACACAATAGCAATATGAAAACAGAAGTATTCCTATTTACAGTATAATTCTAAGAAAAAGAAGAGCAATATAAAAACGTATACAACAACACAATAATAATTGGTAATAATATTGATACAGTGCCAATAAAGTGTAAGGTGCAGTGAACTGAGGGGGCAGATTTTAAAACATCGAGCAGAGGGCTTATTATAAAATGCAAAGGATAATGAAGACGAGAGTGAAGACGCACATAAAGGAACATAAAGAAACATCGGTGCATCTTTTTTAGGGGTAGAACACCTGTAGCACGCAACTGTCCACAGCTACAAATATTCAATGTTAATCGTTGCCACCTCGGGTAATTGGGCTAAAGCTGAACACTCGTCCATTGTCCCCCGAGCCAGATTCCAATGGCACGCCAGTGTTTGCGCGCGGTCTCTTCTATTTATTCTTTGGAAACCCTGACATACAGTAGTGTACACACCCTGGAGTAGCAGAATCCCATGCAGATGGTCGTGTTGATCGCCACGCAGTAGTCGCACTCCGGCCTCTCCACGTACAAGGTGAAGTCGGTGGGCAGACACATGGGGACAGCAGGGCTGAAGAGCAGGAAGAGCAGCCAGCAGGGCCACACGGACGCCTCCATGTTGACTAAGTAGTGCCTTCCAGCCAATGTGGGACCTGGATAGAGAGGCAGACACAAAGAGAATGGAACATTGAAGACTTCTCCATGTGTGCTTCTTGACTAACCTGCGCGAGAGATCCCGATGACGCTGAGTCTGAACACGTCTGCATGTCGGTAGCCTATTTATGTCCATTGTTATCTTCCATCTGTAATTAAAAACAAAAACCCTTTCAGTCCATTATGTCAATTACCAAAATCACATGAATGAATTCACAGGAAACCCGGACCCCCTCCCTCCCCCTTATAATGCCTCTTCCCAGCCAACATCATTGAATCCCGACTCTTTCCTCTGGATGTCACGAAAAAGAAAAAAAAAACAAAAAAAAAACAACCTAAAAGCACCCGTTCATCGAAAATTATAACCATGCTGCCAAACACAGAGACTGCACCAGTCAGCGAGTTAATGTGCAAACTGCTGCGATCTGAGATTACACTGAACATTGAGTGAACCCCCCCCCCCCCTGCCCCTCCTCCTCCAGACGGTGCAGATGCTTCCACTTCCTGTCATTGAAAACGCGTTTCAAACTGCAGCAGCGGACGTCAGCAGTCCTTTCTGCACACCCGACGCATCAGAACGTGCTGTAGCAATGAGGACACTTCTTATCAGTCTTTGTGTTTAATGATTGCCGAGGATTAAAACAAAACAACAAAAAAAAAAAAAAACCATCTCTCGCACATTAAAGACAGTGAAAGGTTTTATATGGCTCTTTTTTTTTTATCTCTGGTCACGTTGCTCCTTGTATTCTTATTGCGAATTGCCCGGGACTGACGCTTCCTCTTAGTCAAAACAATCTGAGACGTTACTTTACGTTTGTAAATTTGTAAAAAAGTGTTTGTAGCGCTGAGAAGCCCTTTGCAGGAGCAGCGTTACCAAAAAAAAAATAAATAAAACAGGAGCAAACGCAATAGTTCAACGTCCATCTCATTGAACATTTGAGGTGTGTAACTCATCGTTGCAAACATTAACTCTTCAGAGAATTTCACATTAACTTGCTGAGTTCTCCAGAATGGCCCGAGTCAGCCAATTAGATCGCAAATAAGGGCAATTAGGTATACTACTGTCACGATGTCCCTGGGATCAGCAACATTTTGTGCGGCTCGCCATTTCACCTTTGCTTGGGAGTGCAAAACAAACCGCGCTGGAAGCTATGATGCACCCAGCGATCACCGCGACCTCCCTCCTCGCATTTTTCAGAACTTATAAAGACCCGTCCCGTACGTTTCTCATCGCTACACGAGGGAGGAACGACCAAAAGAGAAGAGCGACGCGCTCCCAACCTTCCTCCTTTCCGTCACTGAAAAACATGACTTTAGGGTTGTGTGCCCTTGATGGATCATTAACTAAAGTCAACTAATCTTTATAGTCCGTGGGGAGCATCAGACGGGACCAGAGGCGTCTCGATCTCGCAAGGAGCTTCTCGTTCATCCCCCAGAAGGGAGCGTGGGAGCATTCGGAGCGTGACTCCTTTGGGCTCGTTTTGATTTGAGCGCGGGTGATGACAGCGGGGCCTCCGAACGTTTCTCCTGCCTCTGCTGCTGCTGAAGATCTCAGGACCGCTTCAAGGGACAGGCTTTAAATGACATAACCGGGAGTTTGTTTCCAACACAGCCTGATTTTTTTTTTTTTTTTTTTTTAAAGAAGGGATTAGGGAGCGAGAGGACAAGGAGGAAACCATGGCCGGGACCGGGGGCGAGGTGGCCACGTTCTCCGTGTGGGACTATGTGGTCTTCGTGGGGATCATTTTGCTGGCGGCGGGACTCGGCCTCTTTCAGGCCCTCCGGGGTCGCAAGGAGACCAGCAGGGATGAGTTCCTGCTGGGGGGTCGGCAGATGACGGCCGTGCCCGTCGCCATGTCGCTCACGGCCAGCTTCATGTCAGGGATCACGGTCATCGGGACCCCGGCGGAGGCGTACCGGTTCGGGGCCGAGTTCTGGATCTTCGGCTTCTCGTACGCCATCATGTCGGCCATCACCGCCGAGATCTTCGTCCCGCTTTTCTACAGGCTGGCCATCACCAGCGCCTACGAGGTACAAAAATATCAAGGACTGTAAATAATTACAGCGGTGCAAAGTCTGCCCAATGGGCGCAGCTTTACAATCGAGGATCAATAAAGCACATCGAGTGTAATTCGGGGAAAAACACGGCCGCTTTAGCAGATTGTTGTAGATGCGACTTTGATCAGGAGAGGCTGTTTATGTCCCCAACAAGAAGAAAAACGCACAAAAAGGCTCAGCTTTCAATAACCAAGTCAACTTAACCACGCTTGCTTGATTTTTACTTTTCCCCCTGCACTTCCTTGACCAAGTCTGCTCTATTCCCAGTACCTTGAGAGGCGCTTCAGCAGGCCCATCCGATTAATCGGGACGTCAATGTACATCACACAGACGGTAAAAATGGGTCATTCTTGCATTTGCATGCCTATTACATCCTTTGTTGCCCGAGCAACGATTGGAATAGGCATCAGCATGGTAGAAGACATCTGTCCTTTCTCCGTTGCTTTAATATGAATCACATGATTGTTGTCTCCTCCTCCTCATCAACCTAATGGAGGCATGCGTTCTCATGTGTTCTCATCTTTTCTCATCTGTTCTCATCTTTTCTCATCTGTTCTCATCTGTTCTCATCTGTTCTCATCTTTTCTCATCTGTTCTCATCTGTTCTCATGTGTTCTCATCTTTTCTCATCTGTTCTCACCTGTTCTCATCTGTTCTCATCTGTTCTCACCTGTTCTCACCTGTTCTCATCTGTACTCATGTGTTCTCATGTGTTCTCATCTTTTCTCATCTGTTCTCATCTTTTCTCATCTGTTCTCATCTGTTCTCACCTGTTCTCATGTGTTCTCATCTGTACTCATGTGTTCTCATGTGTTTTCAGGCTCTCTACACTGGTTTGGTCATCTATGCTCCAGCTCTTGCACTAAATCAGAGTAAGTCTTGCCTCCATCTGAAATTCTGCATTATTATTTTGGGGCTTTTTCCCATTTTTACCACACACACACACACACACACACACACACACACACACACACACACACACACACACACACATACACACATACACATGCACACACACACACAATCACACACAATCACATATACATACTTGTGTAGTATACATATAGACTACATACTCTACATATGTACACTACGTATGTGTATACAAGTACGCATGTGTGTACTTGTACCCTACTTACTTGTTGTGTGTAGACAAGTATGTGTGTGTATGCGTATTTGTAGGCTACCTACTTGTAGTCTACAAGTGCATACTCCTACTATGTATACTTGTATATGTCCTTGTGTACTATGTATTTTAATTGTTTTTTTCTGTTATTAGTCACAGGGCTTAATCTTTGGGGAGTGTTGGTGGCTACAGGCGTGGTGTGCATCATCTACTGCACATTGGTCAGTGTCGCACGTGCACACGCGCGACGCACACAGCGGTGCTGAGCGAATGCCCGATACTGAATGAAAAGGAAACGCTGACACTCGTGCGGGTTTCACTTCAGGGTGGACTGAAGGCAGTCATCTGGACAGACGTGCTCCAGATGGTGATCATGCTCGCCGGATTCGTGGCTGTCATAGGGCGCGGGGCCGTCCTGCAAGGGGGCCTGACAAATATTTGGGAAGATGCGCGTCGAGGAGGACGCCTAGAAGCGTTTGAGTAAGCACACACACACACATTTGTTCCAGCTGAGATCAGACTGAGATCACCGTAAATTAAAAAATAGCACATTTGATCATCTGTCCTGCTTTTTTTTGGTTCTACTCCTCTGATATTGTGATTCTTACTTCTACCAGTTTTGACCCAAATCCTCTCAAGCGACACACCTTTTGGACTATTACCATTGGTGGCACCATCATGTGGGTGTCCATCTATTCCATCAACCAGTCCCAGGTGCAGCGCTACATCTCCTGCAAAACCTTGGGACAGGCCAAAATGTGAGCGCTCCCGCGACTCCGTGCGAGTCCCTCACTCGCCCGCCAACCTCAACCTTGGTTCTTCCCGTCAGGTCCTTGTACCTGAACATGGTCGGCCTGTGGGTGACCGTGAGCCTGGCCGTGTTCTCCGGCCTCACCATGTTCTCCATTTACAAGGACTGCGACCCGCTGGGAAACGGCGACGTCGGCAGCTCCGACCAGGTAGGAGGCGCCGCAGCTTTTTCGCGGCGTTCCCTTGCTGCTTCGCAACAAACGTTCCGTCCGTTCGCCAGCTGCTGCCTTACCTCGTGATGGATATTCTGGCCATTTACCCGGGAGTCCCGGGCTTGTTTGTGGCTGCTGCGTACAGCGGCACCCTGAGGTGAGGCGCTGATCGTGGTTTTTTTTTCCCGTTCCCCGTGAATTCCCTGCTGATGTCAGGTGGTGGATCGCACTCTCCAGATGGTTGCACGACAATGACCGTGTTTATGTTGATTTACGTTTACTCCACTTTACAGTTCCGCTGATAAGAGAGATTCTCATTATTGTTGTCCCAATCCCCTTTATGTAAATGCTGCCTGACATAGGTCAATGTCTGTTATCTAATCTGTTGATACTTAATAATTAATAGCGGTATGTGTCTAACAACCCCCCTGTTAAACCTTTCGCAGCACGGTATCTTCCAGCATTAACGCCCTGGTCGCTGTCACCGTGGAGGACTTTATTTTTCCACTGTGTAGAAACCTCACGGACAAACAGGTGACATGGATGAACATGGGGCTGAGTAAGTATAAAAAAGGCCGCATATATTCTGGTCATTGAGTACACCAGAGGGCCTCACGGTCATCATATTAGTCAATCGGTGTTAGCGTGCACGTAGAAGTGGGCAACTTGATCTGTGCTAA